>JAKWBO010000686.1:0-31020 GCA_034336685.1 Luscinia luscinia | reverse complement strand
CGATCCAGCACTGATTTGGGGTTTTGGGTGACAACAGCCCCGTCCCCACACCGCTGCGGGGTGCTCAGTTGTCGTCGTCGCTGTCGTCGGGGCTGATGGCCGGGCTGGTGAGGCTGTAGGTCGCGACGTAGGGGCTGTAGCCAGGGATGTGGGGCTGTACTGTGGAGCCCTTGGGTGACGTGGGGCTGTAGGTGGGAGACGTGGGGCTGTACTTGGGCGAGGTGGGGCTGTAGGTGGGCGAGTGGGGCTGTACTTGGCGAGGTCAGGGGTGTAGGCGGGCGAGGTGGGGCTGTAGGTGGCGAGGTGGGGCTGTACTTGGGGGTGGTGGGGCTGTAGGTGGGCGAGGTGGGGCTGTACTTGGGTGAGAGTGGGGCTGTACTTGGGCGAGGTGGGGCTGTACTTGGGCGAGGTTAGGGGTGTACTCAGGGGAGCTGGGGCTGTAGCTGGCGAGGTCGGGAGTGTACTTGGGGGACGTGGGGCTGTAACTGGGGCTGCTGGGGCTGTAACTGGGGCTGCTGGGGGTGTAGGTGGGCGACTGCGGGGTGTAGCGGAGGCTGGACGGGGAGTAACTGGGAGAGGTGGGGCTGTAACTGGGGACGTGGGGCTGTAACTGGGAGAGGTGGGGCTGTAGTTGGGCGAGGTCGGGTGTAGTTGGGGCTGGTGGGGCTGTAGCTGGGAGAGGTGGGGCTGTAGCTTGGAGAGGTCGGGGTGTAGTTGGGGCTGGTGGGGCTGTAGTTGGGCGAGGTGGGGCTGTAACTGGGAGAGGTTGGGCTGTAACTGGGAGAGGTGGGACTGTAACTGGGAGACGTTGGGCTGTAACTGGGAGAAGTGGGGCTGTAGCTCGGCGAGGTGGGGCTGTAACTGGGCGAGGTGGGGCTGTAACTGGGAGACGTTGGGCTGTAACTGGGAGATGTTGGGCTGTAACTGGGAGAGGTCGGGCTGTAACTGGGAGAGGTGGGGCTGTAGCTCGGCGAGGTGGGGCTGTAGCTGGGCGAGGTGGGGCTGTAGCTGGGCGAGGTCGGGCTGTAGCTGGGAGAGGTGGGACTGTAACTGGGAGGACGTTGGGCTGTAGTTGGGCGAGTGGGGCTGTAGCTGGGAGAAGTGGGGCTGTAGCTGGGCGAGGTGGGGCTGTAGCTGGGGCTCTGCGGGAGTGTAGCCCCCGGCGACCGCGGCTCGTAGGCCGGGGGACGTCGGGCTGTAGCTGGGAGACATGGCGCCACCTGCGGAGAGGGGACACGGGGGTCAGCAGGGCACTGGTCAGGGTGTTGGGGGCTCAGCTGGGTGTTGTGGGGGGGTTGGAGGTGTTGGGGGGTCTCTGTGTTGGTGTTGGGGCGTTGTGGGGCTGTTGGGGGTCTCTCTGAGGGTGATGGGGTGTTGTGGAGGTGTTGGGGTGTTGTGGGTCTCTTTGAGAGGATGTTGGAAGTGTTGTGGGGCTGTTCAGGGGTGTTTCAGTGTTTTCTGGGGTGTTTCAGGGTGGTGTTAGTGGCTTCTGTGTATTTAGGGTTATTTTAGGAATATTTTAGGAGTATTTTAGGGTGCTTTCAGGTGTATCAGGGTGTTGTTACTGGTGTCTGTGTATTTAGGGTTATTTTAGGGTATTTTAAGGGTATTTCAGGGTGTTCTGGGGTGTTTCAGGATGTTGTTACTGGTGTCTGTGTGTTTTGGGTTATTTTAGTGGCATTTTAGGGTGTTTCAAGGTGTTGTTAGGGGTTTCAGTGTGTTTAGGTCTATTTTAGGGTGTTTTGGGGTGTTTCTGTGTTTTCTGGGGTGTTTCTGTGTTTTCTGGGGTGTTTTAGAGTGTTGTTAGTGGTTTCTATGCATTTAGGGTTATTTTAGGAGTATTTTAGGGTGTTTTTGGTTCATTTCAGGGTGTTGTTAGTGGTTTCTGTGTATTTAGGGGTATTTTAGGGTGTTTCAGGGTGTTGTTAGTGGTTTCTGTATGTTTAAGGTTATTTTAGATAATTTTAAGGGTATTTTAGGGTGTTACAGGGTGTTGTTAGTGGTTTCTGTGTATTTAAGGATATTTTAGGGTGTTTCAGGGTGTTGTTAGTGGTTTCTGTGTGTTTAGGGTTATTTTAGGGTGTTTCAGGGTGTTGTTAGTGGTTTCTGTGCGTTTAGGTCATTTAAAGGTTATTTTAGGGCGTTTTGGGGTGTTTCAGTGTGCTCTGGGGTGTTTCTGTGTGTTCACAGGGTTATTTGAGGGCTGTACTCACCGGGGGGAGGAGGGGATGTAGGGGCTGGAGGGGCGGGTGACCCCGGCGAGCCAGGTGTTGGTGACCAGGCCGGGGAGTAACCGGGCTGAACCCGGAGGCGCCGGAGGGCGGCGCTAGGGGAGAACCCGGCCCCGCCCGGGTCATCCCGCTGCCTGTGGGGGAAAAGGGGGTCAGGGGACCCAAATACAGCCCAGGACCCCAAAACCACCCTCAAACACAGCCTGAGACCCCACAACCACCCTCAAACATAGGCTGAGACCTCAAAACCAGCCCCGAACCCAGCCCGGCCCCGCCCCGGGGGTCATCCCGCTGCCTGTGGGGAAAAGGGGTCAGGGGACCCCAAATACAGCCCAGGACCCCAAAACCACCCTCAAACACGGCCTGAGACCCCAAAACCAGCCCCAAATCCAGTCTGAGACCCCAAAACCAGCCCCCAAACCCAGCCCGGCCCCGCCCGGGGTCATCCTGCTGCCTGTGGGGGAAAAAGGGGTCAGGGGACCCTGAAAACCAGAACCTGAGATCCCAAAACCAGCTCCAAACACAACCTGAGACCCCAAAACACAACCTAAGACCCTAAAATCACCCCCAAACACAGCCTGAGACCCCAAAACACAACCTGAGACCTCAAAACCACCCCCAAATCCAGCCCAGGACCCCAAAACGCTGCACAGTCCCCCCAGGTCACCCCAAAATGCCCCCAGACCCCACCCAGTCCCTCCCAGTCGGTCCCAGTTGCCCCACGCATCTACACGCTGGGGGACCAGGCGCCGTAGGCCGGGGTGGCCCCCTGGTTCCAGGGGGTCATGGCCGGGGACATCCCCCATGGGGCTGGGGGCCGAGCCGAAGAACATCCCGGTGGCTGTGGAGAGAGAAGGGGGGTCAGGGGCACCTCAAAATCGGGGGGAACCCCAAAACCGGGGGGACAACAACATGTGGGGCACACCAGGTGACCAGGACAGGTGGCCATGGTGACGTTGGGGGTGTTCGTGTCACCACCCCTGGGGTGTCCCCAATTCCTCCCTCGTAAGATCCAAACATTCCAATCCAAGTGAACCCCAAAACCTGCGGGGACCCCAAAACCTGGGGCTGCCCCTTCCTGCCACGGGACACCCAAAACTGGACAGTGACCACGGTGACCTTGAGGGGGATCTTTGTCACCAGCCTTGGGGTGTACCCATTTTCCAGGGGTGTCCCCATTTTCTTTGGGATGTCCCCATTTCCCAGATGTGTCCCCATATTCCAGCCCCATTTTCCTAGGGATACTCCCCATTTTCCAGGGGTGTCCCCATTTTCTTTGGGATTTCCCAGGTGTCCCCATTTCCCAGGGGTGTCTCCATATTCCAGCCCCACTTTCCTAGGGGTGTCCCCATTTTCCAGGGTCTATCCACATTTTACCAGGGGTACTCCCATTTCCGGGTGTCCCCATTTTCTTTGGGATATTCCCATTTTCTCAGGGTGTCCCCATTTTCTTTGGGGTTTTCCCAGGGTGTCCCCATTCCCCAGGGGTGTCCCCATATTCCAGCCCCATTTTCCTGGGGTGTACCCATTCCCCAGGGGTTACCCTCATTCGCCAGGGGTTACCCCCCATTTCCCAGGGGTTACCCCCATTCCCCAGGGGTGTCCCCATTTCCCAGGGGTGTCCTCATATTCCAGCCCCATTTTCCCAGGGGTGTCCTCATTCCCAGGGATGTCCCCATTCCCAGGGGTTACCCCCATTTCCCAGGGGTTACCCCCATTTCCCAGGGGTTACCCCATTCCCCAGGGGTGTCCCCATATTCCAGCCCCCATTCCCTAGGGGTTACCCCCCATTCCCCCAGGGGTGTCCCCCTAGGGGTGTCCCCATTCCCAGGGGTGTCCCCCTAGGGTGTCCCAGTGTTTGGGGACTCACGGTGCCGACGCCCAGCCCGGGCAGGGCGCTGGGGATCTCCATGCCGTGCTTGCACTTTCGGCGCCCAGCAGCAGGTCGAAGCAGCCGGTGCCGGCCGGCGCCAGCTGCCCCAGCATGATGTTCTCAGACACCCCCTTCATGGGGTCACTTCCCGTGGGCAGCTGCCTCCATCAGGACATCAACCTGAGATGGGGGACACCCCAAAATCAGCCTTGGGCCCCTAAACCCATCCACACCCTTCAATATGCTGAAAGCCACCCCAAAATCCTACAAAATGGCCCTACAATCTCCCACTGCCAGTCCTGAAATCCCTTCATGGGGTCACTCTCCCCGTGAGCAGCTGTCTCCATCAGGACATCCTGAAACGGGGAACACCCCAAAATCACTCCCATCCCAATTCCACCCCAAAATTCCCATTCCCATTCACACCCTACTCCCTTCCAAACCCCATTCCCATCCCATTTTCCCCATTCCCATCCCAATCCCAATTCCCACCCCCATTTCCCCTCATCCCACTCCCACCCCCAAACCCACACCCCAAATTCCCACCCCCAATTCCCCATTCCCACCCTCATTTCCAATTCCCTCCTCAATTCCCTCACTCCCACCCCCAAACCCCTCTCCCCTGCAGTTCCCACTCCCCAATCCCCATTCCCCCAATTCCCACCCCATTTCCCACTCCATCCCCACCCCATCCGACCCCATCCCCACCCCACTCTCACCCCCCCAAAACCCATTCCCACCCCATTTCCCCCCATTCCACCCCATTTCCCCATTCCCTCCACTCCCACTTCCCCAAACCCCACTCCCACCCCATTTCCCACCCCAATTTCTCAGTTCCACCCCAATTCCCATCCCATTTCCCACTCCCACCCCCAAACCCTCTCCTGCAGTTCCCACAATTCCACCCCATTTCCCCAACTCCCACCCCAAAATCCCCCAATTCCACCCCATTTCCCCAGCTCCCATCCCAAATCCACTCCCACCCCATTCCCACCCCGCTCCGACCCCATTCCCAGCCACTCTCACCCCAAAACCCACTCCCACCCCATTTCCCCACATCCCATTCCCCAAACCCCACTCCACCCCATTTCTCATTCTCACCCCATTTCCCCACTCCCACCTCCCAAAACCCCTCTCCCCCACAATTCCCACTCCCCAACTCCCATTCCCTACTCCCACCCCCAAAATCCTTCCACCCCAAATCCACTCCCACCCCATTCCCAACCCACTCCCACCCCATTCCCAACCCACTCCCACCCCAATTCCCACCCCATTTCCCCCTCCTACCCCCCAAACCCCTCTCCTCGTGATTCCCACCCCAAATCCCACTCCCACCCCCACTCCCACCCCTCATTCCCACCCCCATTTCCCCCCACTCCCACCCCTATTCCCCCATTTCCCCCAAAACCCACTCCCCCAATTCCTGCCTCCCCTCCCCTCACCGTCTCCTCGAAGGAGCACTTCATCAGGGGCCCGGTGTCCTGAGCGGTTGACGCCGTGCCGGGTGATGGCCATCAGGTGTCCCCGGACGTCATGGTGTCGCTAGCAGCGCCAGGTGCCGGTAGTTGACGTAGGAGCCGTCGAAGGAGATGGCGTGGTACAGCTCCCGCCTCCAGCGCCTTCCGCACCGCCCCGATGCCCAGCACCTGCAGGGGACACCCCAGAATCAGCCCCAGCCCCAAATCCCTCAGCATGCTGGAAACCACCCCAAAAATCCTACAGGATGTCCCCAGAATCCAACAGTTCCAATCCCAAAATCACTTCATGGGGTCACTCTCCCTGAAATGGGAGACACCCCAAAATCAGCCTCAAGCCCCCAAATCTGTCAGAACCTTCAATATGCTGAAATCCACCCCAAAATCCTACAAGATGTCCCCAAAGTCCAACAGTTCCAACCCCAAAATCACTTCATGGGGTCACTCTCCCTGAAATGGGGAGACACCCCAAAATCAGCCCCAGCCCTAAATCCCTCAGCATGCTGGAAACCACCCCAAAATCCTACAAAATGTCCCCAGAATCCAACATTTCCAGTCCCAAAATCCCTTCATGGGGTCACTCTCTCCCAAAATGGGAAGACACCCCAAAATCAGCTCCTAGCCCCCAAATCTGTCAGAACCTTCAATATGCTGAAATCCACCCCAAATCCTACAAAATGTCTCCAGAATCCCCAGTTCCAGCCCCAAAATCCCTTCATGGGGTCACTCTCTCCCATAGGCAGCTGCCTCCATCAGGACATCCTGAAATGGGGAGACACCCCAAAATCAGCTCCTAGCCCCCAAATCTGTCAGAACCTTCAATATGCTGAAAACCACCCCAAAATCCTACAAGATGTCCCCAGAATCCAACAGTTCCAACCCCAAATCACTTCATGGGGTCACTCTCCCCTGAAATGGGGAGACACCCCAAAATCAGCCACCAGCCCTAAATCCCTCAGCATGCTGGAAACCACCCCAAAATCCTACAGGATGTCCCCAGAATCCAACAGTTTCCAGCCCCAAAATCCCTTCATGGGATCGCTCTCCCCATAGGCAGCTGCCTCCAATCAGGACATCCTGAAATGGGGAGACACCCCAAAATCAGCTCCTAGCCCCCAAATCTGTCAGAACCTTCAATATGCTGAAATCCACCCCAAAATCCTACAAAATGTCCCCAGAATCCAACAGTTCCAACCCCAAAATCACTTCATGGGGTCACTCTCCCCTGAAATGGGGAGACACCCCAAAATCAGCCCCCAGCCCCTAAATCCCTCAGCATGCTGGAAACCACCCCAAAATCCTACAGGATGTCCCCAGAATCCAACAGTTCCAGCCCCAAAATCCCTTCATGGGATCGCTCTCCCCATAGGCAGCTGCCTCCATCAGGACATCCTGAAATGGGGAGACACCCCAAAATCAGCTCCTAGCCCCCAAATCTGTCAGAACCCTCAATATGCTGAAAACCACCCCAAAATCCTACAAGATGTCTCCAGAATCCAACATTTCCAGCCCCAAAATCCCTTCATGGGGTCCCATCGGGGGGAGAACCCCGAAATTTAGGGAAGATCTCCACGATGTCATTAGAAGTTGTCCTAACAGGATCCACGTCCTTCTCGCTCAGCACGCGCATCAGGGTCCATGAGACCCCAGGTGTGTCCCCAGGTGTGTCCCTGCCACCCCCAGGTGTGTCCCCAGGTGTCCCCAGGTGTGTCCCCAGGTGTCACTCACAGTGAAGATCTCCACGATGTCATTAGAAGTTGTCCTGACAGGGATCCATGAGACCCCAGGTGTGCCCCTGTCACCCCCAGGTGTGTCCCCAGGTGTGTCCCTGTCACCCCCAGGTGTGTCCCCACGTGTGTCCCTCACCCCAGGTGTGTCCCTGTCACCCCCAGGTGTCACTCACAGTGAAGATCTCCACGATGTCATTAGAAGTTGTCCTGACAGGATCCATGAGACCCCAGGTGTGTCCCCAGGTGTGTCCCTGCCACCCCCAGGTGTGTCCCCAGGTGTGTCCTCACCCCCAGCTGTCACTCACAGTGAAGATCTCCACGATGTCGTTGGAGGTTGTCCTGACAGGATCCATGAGGACCCCAGGTGTGTCCCCAGGTGTGTCCCTGTCACCCCCAGGTGTGTCCCCAGGTGTGTCCCTGTCACTCCAGGTGTGTCCCCAGGTGTGTCCCTGTCACCCCAGGTGTCACTCACAGTGAAGATCTCCACGATGTCATTGGAGGTTGTCCTGACAGGATCCATGAGACCCCAGGTGTGTCCCTGTCACCCCCAGGTGTGTCCCCAGGTGTGTCCCTGTTACCCCCAGGTGTGTCCCCAGGTGTCACTCACAGTGAAGATCTCCACGATGTCGTTGGAGGTTGTCCTGACAGGATCCATGAGACCCCAGGTGTGTCCCTGCCACCCCCAGGTGTGTCCCCACGTGTGTCCCTCACCCCCAGGTGTGTCCCTGTCACCCCAGGTGTCACTCACAGTGAAGATCTCCACGATGTCATTAGAAGTTGTCCTGACAGGATCCACGTCCTTCTCGCTCAGCACGCGCATCAGGGTCCGTGAGACCCCAGGTGTGTCCCTCACCCCCAGGTGTGTCCCCACGTGTGTCCCTCACCCCAGGTGTCCCCAGGTGTGTCCCCAGGTGTCACTCACAGTGAAGATCTCCACGATGTCATTAGAAGTTGTCCTGACAGGATCCACGTCCTTCTCGCTCAGCACGCGCATCAGGCTGACGCCGTCCGTCTCCAGGATCCACTCCTGCAGCGCCTTGAACTCGCCGTCCTCGGTGATGATGATCTTCTTCTTGTTGTCTGTCTGTGGCAGGTGCATGTACACCTGCGGGGGAGGGGCAGCAGGGTCACCAGGGACCTTCTGAAGGTCCCTTGGAAACTCCCAAAAAATCTCCACAGAGAGACTCAGGTGTTCTCAGGATCCACCTGGAGATCCTGAACCCCCAAAAACCTTCTCAGGTGCCCACAGGGGTCCCAGAGATTCTAAATGTCTCTTAGAAACTCCGAGAAAGTCTCCACAGAAGCTCCAGGTGTTCCTCAAGAGCCACCTGGAGATTTGGAATCCTAAAAACCTTCTCAGGTGCCCACGGGTGTCCCAGAGATTCTAAATGTCTCTTAGAAACTCCCAAAAAGTCTCCACAGAAGCTCCAGGTGTTCCTCAGGATCTACCTGGAGACCTGGAACCCCAGAGCACCTGGTGGTACCCAAAGACCTTCTCAGGTGTCACCACAGGTGTCGTGAACCTTCTAAATGTCTCTTGGAAACTCCCAAAAGTCTCCACAGAAGCTCCAGGTGTTCCTCAGGATCCACCTGGAGATCCTGAACCCCCAAAAACCTTCTCAGGTGCCCCCAGGGGTCACCAGGGACCACCCTGAGCCTTCCAAAGGTCACCCTGGAGCTCTCCAGGTGTCCCTGAGCACTTTCCATCCTTTCCTGGACCCCTCTGGGTGATCCTTGGGGACCCCCAAACCCCTCCTGGACCTCTCCAGGTGTCCCCAAACCCCCAGGTGTCCCCAAACCCCTCCAGGTGTCCCTTAAGTTCCCCAAGCTCCCCCAGGTGTCCCCAAACCCCTCCAGGTGTCCCCAAGGCTCTCCAGGTGTCCCCAAGCTCCCCAGGTGTCCCTGCAGGTGTCCCCAAGCTCCCCAGGTGTCCCCAAACCTCCCCAGGTGTCCCCCAGGTGTCCCCAGGTGTCCCCAGCCCCCAGGTGTCCCCAAGCTCCCCAGGTGTCCCCAAGGCTCTCCAGGTGTCCCCAAACTTCTCCAGGTGTCCCCAAGTTCCCCCAGGTGTCCCCAGGTGTCCCCAAGCCCCCCAGGTGTCCCCCAGGTGTCCCCAAGCCCCTCCAGGTGTCCCCAATCCCCCAGGTGTCCCCAGCCCCCCAGGTGTCCCTAAGCCCCCCAGGTGTCCCCCAGGTGTCCCCAGCCCCCCAGGTGTCCCTAAGTCTCTCCAGGTGTCCCCAGGTGTCCCCAGCCCCCCAGGTGTCCCCAGGTGTCCCCAAGCCCCCCAGGTGTCCCCAAGTCTCTCCAGGTGTCCCCAGGTGTCCCCAGCCCCCAGGTGTCCCACCTTGCTGATCTGCTCGATGCCCTGCAGCGTCATGTCCGTCAGCATGTTGGACTCGATGCAGCGCAGGAAAACGTCGTCGTCCATCTTGTCCACCACCTCCTCCTCCTGGGGCCAGGGACAGGCACAGGTGACACTCAGGCCAGCCCAGGTGTCCCCCGAGGTGTCCCCCGAGGTGTCCCCCGGGGTGGCCCCAGGTCCCTCCCACCTCCTGCATCTTGTTCTCGTCGCTGTTCATGATGCGGATGCGCAGCACCAACTTCTCGGCGTTGTCGTCGTTGAAGATGCAGTTCAGGTCGTCACCAAAACCTGGGGGACACGGGGTCAGAGCACCCCAAAACTGCCCAGACTCCGGCCAGGTCACCCCAAAACCTCACCAGAGATGGGCCAGGAACCCCCAAAACCTCACCAGAGATCGACCAGGACCCCCAAACTCAGCCAGGTCACCCCAAAACCTCACCAGAGATGGGCCAGGAACCCCCAAAACCTCACCAGAGATTGGCCTGGACCCCAGACTCAGCCAGGTCACCCCAAAACCTCACCAGAGATCAGCCAGGACCCCCAAACTCAGCCAGGTCACCCCAAAACCTCACCAGGGGTCAGTGAGGAACCCCCAAACTCAGCCAGGTCACCCCAAAACCTCACCAGGGGTCAGTGAGGAACCCCCAGACTCAGCCAGGTCACCCCAAAATCGCTCAAAGGTCACTGAGGGACCACAAAACCCCTCAGAGGTCACCATAAAATCTCTCAAAGGTCACCTAGGGACCGCAAAACTTCTCCAAAGGCTCCTCAGACACCCTCAAACTGCCCTCAAAGCTCCTCAGACACCTTCAAAACTCATCCAGGTCACCCCAGAACTCCTCCAGCTCCCCCAAACCTGCTCAGACACCCCCCAAACCTGCTCAGACACCCCCAAACCTGCTCAGACAGCCCCAAACCTGCTCAGACAGCCCCAAACCTGCTCAGACAGCCCCAAACCTGCTCAGACAGCCCCAAACCTGCTCAGACACCCCCTAAACCCCCCCCAGCCCTTGACCTGCGTTGATTTTCTCGGCGATCTGCTCCATGGTCAGCTTGCGGTCCGTCATGTGCTTGCGGTCCAGCTCCTCAAACCTTCTCCAGGACCCCAAACCCCTCCAGGACCCCCAAACCTGCTCAGACACCCCAAAACCTGCTCAGACACCCCCAAACCTGCTCAGACACCCCTAAACCCCCCAGCCCTGACCTGCGTTGATTTTCTCAGCAATCTGCTCCATGGTCAGCTTGCGGTCCGTCATGTGCTTGCGTCCAGCTCCACCAAACCCCCTCCAGGACCCCCAAACCTGCTCCAGACACCCCCAAACCTGCTCAGACACCCCCAAACCTGCTCAGACACCCCCAAACCCCCCCCAGCCCTGACCTGCGTTGATTTTCTCGGCGATCTGCTCCATGGTCAGCTTGCGGTCCGTCATGTGCTTGTGGTCCAGCTCCACCAAACCCCTCCAGGACCCCCAAACCTGCTCAGACACCCCCAAACCTGCTCAGACACCCCCAAACCTGCTCAGACACCCCCAAACCTGCTCAGACACCCCTAACCTCCCCCAGCCCTGACCTGCGTTGATTTTCTCGGCGATCTGCTCCATGGTCAGCTTGCGGTCCGTCATGTGCTTGCGGTCCAGCTCCTCAAACCTTCTCCAGGACCCCCAAACCCCCTCCAGGACCCCCAAACCTGCTCAGACACCCCCAAAACCTGCTCAGACACCCCCAAACCTGCTCAGACACCCCCTAAACCCCCCCAGCCCTGACCTGCGTTGATTTTCTCAGCAATCTGCTCCATGGTCAGCTTGCGGTCCGTCATGTGCTTGCGGTCCAGCTCCACCAAACCCCCTCCAGGACCCCCAAACCTGCTCAGACACCCCCAAACCTGCTCAGACACCCCCAAACCTGCTCAGACACCCCCCAAACCCCCCCCAGCCCTGACCTGGCGTTGATTTTCTCGGCGATCTGCTCCATGGTCAGCTTGCGGTCCGTCATGTGCTTGTGGTCCAGCTCCACCAAACCCCCTCCAGGACCCCCAAACCTGCTCAGACACCCCCAAACCTGCTCAGACACCCCCAAACCTGCTCAGACACCCCCCAAACCCCCCCCCAGCCCTGACCTGCGTTGATTTTCTCAGCGATCTGCTCCATGGTCAGCTTGCGGTCCGTCATGTGCTTGCGGTCCAGCTCCCCAAACCCCTCCAGGACCCCCAAACCCCTCCAGGACCCCCAAACCCCTCCAGGACCCCCGAAACCTGCTCAGACACCCCTAAACCCCCCCAGCCCTGACCTGCATTGATTTTCTCGGCGATCTGCTCCATGGTCAGCTTGCGGTCCGTCATGTGCTTGCGGTCCAGCTCCCCAAACCCCCTCCAGGACCCCCAAACCTGCTCAGACACCCCCAAACCTGCTCAGACACCCCCAAACCTGCTCAGACACCCCCCAGCTCTCCCCAATCCCCCCCAGCCCTGACCTGTGTTGATTTTCTCGGCGATCTGCTCCATGGTCAGCTTGCGGTCCGTCATGTGCTTGCGGTCCAGCTCCCCAGACCCCCTCCAGCCCCCCCAAACCCCCTCCAGGACCCCCAAACCTGCTCAGACACCCCCAAACCTGCTCAGACACCCCTAAAACCTGCTCAGACACCCCCAAACCTGCTCACACACCCCCAGCCCTGACCTGCGTTGATCTTCTCGGCGATCTGCTCCATGGTCAGCTTGCGGTCCGTCATGTGCTTGCGGTCCAGCTCCCCTCAAACCCCTCCAGGACCCCCAAACCCCCTCCAGGACCCCCCAAACCTCCCCCCCCAGCCCCTGACCTGCGTTGATTTTCTCGGCGATCTGCTCCATGGTCAGCTTGCGGTCCGTCATGTGCTTGCGGTCCAGCTCCCCAAACCCCCTCCAGGACCCCCAAACCTGCTCAGACACCCCCAAACCTGCTCAGACACCCCTAAAACCTGCTCAGACACCCCCAAACCTGCTCAGACACCCCCTAAAACCTGCTCAGACACCCCCAAACCTGCTCAGACACCCCCAAACCTGCTCAGACAGCCCCAAACCTGCTCAGACACCCCCAAACCTGCTCACACACCCCAGCCCTGACCTGCGTTGATCTTCTCGGCGATCTGCTCCATGGTCAGCTTGCGGTCCGTCATGTGCTTGCGGTCCAGTCACCCCAAACCCCTCCAGGACCCCCAAACCCCCTCCAGGACCCCCAAACCTCCCCCAGCCCTGACCTGCGTTGATTTTCTCGGCGATCTGCTCCATGGTCAGCTTGCGGTCCGTCATGTGCTTGCGGTCCAGCTCCCCAAACCCCTCCAGGACCCCCCAAACCTGCTCAGACACCCCCAAACCTGCTCAGACACCCCCCAAACCTGCTCAGACACCCCCAGCTCTCCCCAATCCCCCCCAGCCCTGACCTGCGTTGATTTTCTCGCGATCTGCTCCATGGTCAGCTTGGCGGTCCGTCATGTGCTTGCGGTCCAGCTCCCCCAAACCCCCTCCAGGACCCCCAAACCCCTCCAGGACCCCCAAACCTGCTCACACACCCCCAGCCCCGACCTGCATTGATCTTCGGCGATCTGCTCCATGGTCAGCTTGCGGTCCGTCATGTGCTTGCGGTCCAGCTCCACGCGCAGCAGCCAGGGGCGAGATGCGGCTGACGCCGAAGTCGGGCATCTCGTAGTACACGTTCACCCACTCCTGGTCCTCGGCCACCACCGTGCTCTGAGGGTTGGGGTCGTAGTAGATGGCGGTGTTGGCTGTCACCTTGCGCAGCGTGGTGTGCTCCAGGCGGCACAGGATGTCCTGGGGACAGGCAGGGCACAGTCAGGGGACACTGGGGACATGGGGACAGGCAGGGGACATGGGGACAGTGAGGGCATGGTGTGCTCAGGCGGCACAGGATGTCCTGGGGACAGGCAGGGGACAGTCAGGGGACACTGGGGACATGGGGACAGGCAGGGGACATGGGGACATTGGGGACATGGTGTGCTCCAGGCGGCACAGGATGTCCTGGGGACAGGCAGGGGACAGTCAGGGGACATTGGGGACATGGGGACAGGCAGGGGACATGGGGACATTGGGGACATGGTGTGCTCCAGGCGGCACAGGATGTCCTGGGGACAGGCAGGGGACAGTCAGGGACATTGGGGACATGGGGACAGGCAGGGGACATGGTGTGCTCCAGGCGGCACAGGATGTCCTGGGGACAGGCAGGGGACAGTCAGGGGACATGGGGACATGGGGACAGTCAGGGACATGGGGACATAGGGATAGTCAGGGGACAGTGAGGGGACACTGGGGACATGGGGACAGGCAGAGGACATGGGGACATTGGGGACATGGTGTGCTCCAGGCGGCACAGGATGTCCTGGGAACAGGCAGGAGAGAGTCAGGGGACATGGAGACAGTCAGGAGACATTGGGGACATGGGGACAGTCAGGGGACATGGGGACAGTCGGGGACATTGGGGACATGGGGACAGGCAGGGGACATGGGGACACTGGGGACATGGGGACAGGCAGGGGACATGGGGACATTGGGGACATGGTGTGCTCCAGGCGGCACAGGATGTCCTGGGGACAGGCAGGGCACAGTCAGGGGACATTGGGGACATGGGGACAGGCAGGGGACAGTGAGGGGACACTGGGGACATGGGGACAGTCAGGAGACATTGGGGACATGGGGACAGGCAGGGGACATGGGGACATTGGGGACATGGTGTGCTCCAGGCAGCACAGGATGTCCTGGGGACAGGCAGGGGACAGTCAGGGGATATTGGGAACAGGCAGGGGACATTGGGGACATGGGGACAGGCAGGGGACAGTGAGGGGACACTGGGGACATGGGGACAGGCAGGGGACATGGGGACATTGGGGACATGGTGTGCTCCAGGTGGCACAGGATGTCCTGGGGACAGGTAGGGGACAGTCAGGGGACATGGGGACAGTTGGGACACTGGGGACAGAGGACATGGAGACAGTCAGCAGACATGGGGACACAGGGGACATGGGGACACAGAGGTGACACAACCCCACAGGGCCACCACCACACCAAACCAACCCCACGCCACCAGCAGCGCCCCAGAACCCCCGAATCCTCCCATCTCTCTGTCCCCAGCTGTCCCCAGGGTGTCCCCAGCTGTCCCCAATGTATCCCCAGCTGTCCCCAATGTGTCCCCAGGGTGCCCTCAGCTGTCCCCAATGTGTCCCCAAGGTGCCCCTAGCTGTCCCCAAGGTGCCCCCAGCTGTCCCCAAGGTGCCCCCAGCTGTCCCAAACGTGGTCCCAGCTGTCCCAGGGTGCCCCTAGCTGTCCCCAGGGTGCCCCCAGCTGTCCTAAGCGTGTCCCAGCTGTCCCCAGCTGTCCCCAGGGTGCTCCCAGCTGTCCCCAGGGTGCTCCCTAGCTGTCCCCAGTGTGTCCCCAATGTGCCCCCAGCTGTCCCCAGGGTGCCCCCCAGCTGTCCCAAACGTGTCCCAGCTGTCCCAAACGTGTCCCAGCTGTCCCCAGGGTGCCCCCAGCTGTCCCAAACGTGTCCCCAGGGTGCCCCCAATGTGCCCCCTAGCTGTCCCCAGGGTGCCCCCAGCTGTCCCAAACGTGTCCCAGCTGTCCCCAGGGTGCCCCCAGCTGTCCCCAGGGTGTCCCCAGCTGTCCCCTAAGGTGCCCCCAGCTGTCCCCAGGTGCCCCCAGCTGTCCCAAACGTGTCCCAGCTGTCCCCAGGGTGCCCCCAGCTGTCCCCTAATGTGTCCCCAGCTGTCCCAGCTGTCCCCAGGTGTCCCCAGCTGTCCCAAACGTGTCCCAGCTGTCCCCAGCTGTCCCAGCTGTCCCAAACGTGTCCCAGCTGCCCCCAGGGTACCCCCAGCTGTCCCCAATGTGTCCCCAGGGTACCCCCAGCTGTCCCCAGGGTGCCCCCAGCTGTCCCCAATGTGTCCCCAGGGTACCCCCAGCTGTCCCCAGCTGTCCCAGCTGTCCCCAGGGTGTCCCAGCTGTCCCCGGTGCCACCTTGGCGCTCTGGCCACGGGCGCCTCTGGCCCAGCAGGAACACGGTCAGCGAGGGCGTTTTGGGCTTTTTGGAGATGTTGATCAGCTCCTTGAGGCGGGGCACGCCCAGGGTGACGTTCTTGGCCGACACCCCGGCGTAGTGGAAGGTGTTGAGGTCATCTGGGTGGCGGGCTCGCCCAGGGACTATGCCGGCCAGCGCGCCCACCATCTCCCCAGGGTGGGCCTGGGGACAAAAGAAATGTCACAGGGGTCAGGGACCCCAAACTGACCCTTAAACCATCTCCCCAGGGTGCGCCTGGGGACAAAAGAATGTCACAGGGGGTCAGGGACCCCAAACTGACCCCAAACCATCTCCCCAGGGTAGGGCCTGGGGACAAAAGAAATGTCACAGAGGGTCAGGGACCCAAAACTGACCCCAAACCATCTCCCCAGGGTGGGCCTGGGGGGACAGGAAATGTCACAGAGGGGTGACAAACCCCAAACTGACCCCAAACCTGACCCCAAACCCCCCCAGCAATGACCCCAAACACCCCAAACCCGCTCTCACAATGGCCTGGTTGAACGTGGACTCGATCTCCCCAGCAGCCAGTCCAAGATGTGATCCCAAACCCCCCAAACCCCCCAATAATGACCCCAAACCCCCAGCAATGACCCCAGCCCCTGCTCACGTATGGCCTGGTTGAACCTGGACTCGATCTCCCCAGCAGCCAGTCCAACATCTGACCCCTAACCCCGAGATACTGATCCCAAGCCCCCAAACCCCCAGCAATGACCCCAAAGCAGCTCTCACGTATGGCCTGGTTGAACTTGGACTCGATCTCCCCAGCAGCCAGTCCAAGATCTGACCCCAAACCCCAAACACTGACCCCAAACAGCCCCAGCAATGACCCCAAACCCCAAACACTGACCCCAAACCCCCCAGCAATGACCCCAAACACCCCCAGCCCTCTCTCACGATGGCCTGGTTGAACTTGGACTCGATCTCCCCCAGCAGCCAGTCGAAGGCCTCCCCGCTGAGGCGGAACTCCTCCACCATGCGGCGGCTGCAGAGCGTGGAGCGCAGGTGGATGTTGAAGAGCAGCGTGGCGTTCTCCTGCGCCTGCCGGCTCAGCGGGTCCTCCCCGTTCACGATCACCAGCTTGCGGCTCAGCTCCTTCACCCCTGCGGGGAAATGAGGGGGGAATGGGGGCTGGAACCTTCCAGAGAGACCCCAAACCAATGATGGGTTCCTGAGCAACTCCAGAACCTTCCAGAGAGACCCCAGAACCCATCATGGGCTCCTGAGCGACTCAGCTCCTTCACCCCTGCAGGGAAACGGGGATGGAACCTTCCAGAGAGACCCCAGAACCAACCATGGGCTCCTGAGCGACTCCAGAACCTTCCAGAGAGACCCCAAACCAATGATGGGTTCCTGAGCGACTCCAGAACCTTCCAGAGAGACCCCAGAACCAACCATGGGTTCCTGAGCATCCCCAAACCAATCATGGGTTCCTGAGAGGCTCAGCTCCTTCACCCCTGCGGGGAACAACGGGGGAATGGGGGCTGGAACCTTCCAGAACTTCCCCAGAACCAAAAATGGGTTCCTGAGTGGCTCAGCTCCTTCACCCCTCGCGGGAAATGAGGGGGATGGAACCTTCCAGAGAGACCCCAGAACCAATCATGGGCTCCTGAACGACTCCAGAACCTTCCAGAGAGACCCCAGAACCAACCATGGGTTCCTGAGCATCCCCAAACCAATCATGGGTTTCTGAGCGGCTCAGCTCCTTCACCCCTGCGGGGAAATGAGGGGGAATGGGGGCTGGAACCTTCCAGAGAGACCCCAGAACCAATCATGGGCTCCTGAGCGACTCCAGAACCTTCCAGAGAGACCCCAAACCAATGATGGGTTCCTGAGCATCCCCAAACCCATCACAGCTCAGCTCCTTCCACCCCTGCGGGGAAATGAGAGGCTGGAACCTTCCAGAGATACCCCAAAACTAACCATGGGTTCCTGAGTGACTCCAGAACCTTCCAGAGAGACCCCAGAACCAACCATGGGTTCCTGAGCATCCCCAAACCAATCATGGGTTCCTGAGCGACTCCAGAACCTTCCAGAGAGACCCCAGAACCAACCATGGGTTCCTGAGTGTCCCCAAACCCATCATGGGTTCCAGAGAGACCCCAGAACCAACCATGGGTTCCTGAGTGTCCCCAAACCCATCACGGCTCAGCTCCTTCACCCCTGCAGGGAACGGAGGGGAATGGGGGCTGGAACCTTCCAGAGTGACCCCAAAACCAATCTTGGGTTCCAGAGCGACTCCAGAACCAATAATGGGTTCCAGAGGGACTCCAGAACCTTCCAGAGTGTTCCCAGAGCTATCATGGGTTCCTGAGGGACTCAAAAACCTTCAAGAGCTTCCCCAAACCAATCTTGGGTTCCTGAGCATCCCCAAACCCATCACAGCTTCCAGAGCGACTCCAGAACCTTCCAGAGCGACCCCAAAGCTAATCATGGGTTCCAGAACGTCACCAAAACCAACCATGGGTTCCAGAGCGACTCCAGAACCTTCCAGAGCGACCCCAAAGCTAATCATGGGTTCCAGAACGTCACCAAAACCAACCATGGGTTCCAGAGGGACTCCAGAACCTTCCAGAGCGACCCCAAAGTCAATCTTGGGTTCCAGAGCAACTCAAGAACCTCCCAGAACGTCCCCAAAGCCAATCAGGGGTTCCTAAAGCACTCCAGAACGTCCCCAAGCCCATCACAGCTTCCTGAGGGACTCCAGAACCTTCTCTGAGGCTCCCAAGTAGCCCCAAACCATCCCAGGCTCCTCAAGAACCCCCCAGAACATCCCCAAAATCCATCGTGGCTTCCTGAGGGACTCAAGAACCTTCCTGAGGTTTGGGGGGGACCCCAAAACCCACCAGAGCTTCCTGAGGGACCCCAAAACCCACAGAACTTCCTTGGGGTCCTTCACATCCCCCCCAAAACCTTTTTGGGGTCACTGGAGCCCCCCCAGAATCCCCCCAGAACCTTTTTAGGGGGTCCCCAAATCCCCCTGGGACATTCCCAAACCCCTCCAGCTCCTTTTCCAGGAGCGTGATTGGTCCAAATCCCTCCCAAAATTTCTGGAAGGGTTCCCAAATCCCCCCCAGATCCATTTTTGGGGTTCAGGGACCGTCCCCAGGCGGGTTTTGGGGTGCCCCACTCACCCTCCACCACCTTGACCGGGTGCAGGTCCGAGGGCAGCCGGGAGTTGATGTGGAAAATCTTCTGTCGCGTTCCAGATCATGCGGAGCAGGTTACAGGGGAGCACCACCTGGGACCCCAAAAGCGGGGACAGAGGTCAAAAACGGGGTACAGAGATCAAAAATGGGGTACAGAGCCAGGGAGCACCACCTGGGACCCCAAAACGGGGGACAGAGGTCAAAAATGGGGGGCAGGTTACAGGGAGCACCACCTGGGACCCCAAAAGCGGGGTACAGAGATCAAAAATGGGGGTACAGAGCCAGGGAGCACCACCTGGGACCCCAAAAATGGGGGCAGGGGTCAAAATGGAGTACAGAGATCAAAAATGGGGGCAGGGGTCAAAATGGAGTACAGAGATCAAAAATGGGGGGCAGGTTACAGGGAGCACCACCTGGGACCCCAAAAACGGGCGGGATATGGGTCAAAATGGGGAAGAACACCAAAAATGGGGGTACAGAGCCAGGGAGCACCACCTGGGGACCCCAAAAACGGAGGTACAGAGGTAAAAAATAGGCAAAGAACCCCAAGAATGGGGGAAAGAGCCCCAAAAATGGGGGGCAGAACCCCAAAAATGGGGAGCACGGGTCAAAAATGGGGCAAAGAACCCCAAAAATGAGGGTAAGTACCCCAAAAAATGGGGTGCATGGGTCAAAAACGGGGGGGAGAACTCCAAAACTGGGGGAAGAACCCTAAAAATGGGGAGCACAGGTCAAAAATAGGGAGCAGAACCCCAAAACTAGGAAATTTGGGGTGCTCAGGTTGAGTTTTTGGGTATCTTGGTTGAAATGTGGGATATCCAGGTCAGATTTTGGGGTGCCCCAGGGGTTTTTGGGGTGTCTTTGGGCTGACCTTGCTGTCCCCCGTGGGGAAGATGAGCCTGAGCACCCCAAAACGAGGAATCTGGGATACCTCAGTTGGACACTATGACATCTCACTTGGATTTTGGGGTATCACAGTTGGATTATGGGGTACCCAGGTCAGATTTTGGGGTGTCTAGGTCAGATTTTGGGGTGTCCCAGAGATGTCTGGGGTGTTTTTGGGGTGTCCCAGGGGTTCCTGGGATGGTTTTTGGGCTGACCTTGCTGTCCCCCGTGGGGAAGATGACCCTGAGAACCTCCATGCATCCCAAAAGGAGGAATTTGGGATATCTTGGTTGTATTTTGGGATATCTCGGTTGGGTTTTGGGGTACCCAGGTCAGATTTTGGGGTGTCCCAGGAGTTTTTGGGGTGTCCCAGGGGTTCCTGGGATGGTTTTCGGGCTGACTTTGCTGTCCCCCGTGGGGAGGATGAGCCTGAGCACCCCAAAACGAGGAATCTGGGATATCTCGGTGGGAGTTTGGGGTACCCAGGTCGGATTTTGGGGTGTCCCAGGAGTTTTTGGGGTGTCCCAGGGGTTCCTGGGATGGTTTTTGGGTTGACCTTGCTGTCCCCCGTGGGGAAGATGACCCTGAGCACCCCAAAAGGAGGAATCTGGGATATCTCGGTCGGAGTTTGGGGTATTTTGGTCAGATTTTGGGGTACCTAGGTTGGATTTTGGGGTGTCCCAGGGGTTCCTGGGACGGTTTTTGGGCTGACCTTGCTGTCCCCCGTGGGGAAGATGACCCTGAGCACCTCCCTGTCCTCGCGCATGCGCTCGAACTCGCGCTCCAGCTCGTTCTGGATGTGGGCGTTGGACAGGATGTCCTTGACCAGCTCCTCCTGCAGCGTGCGGCGCAGAGCCCGCTCGTTGGTGTAGTCGAACTTGAACCTGGGCAGCCAGGGACACTCAGGGACACTGAGGGACAGCTCAGGGACAGGCAGGGACAGCTCAGGGACAGTCAGGGACAGACTGGGACAGGTCAGGGACACTGAGGAACAGCCTGGGACACTGAGGGACAGGTCAGGGACAGTCAGGGACAGCCAGGGACACTGAGAGACACTCAGGGACACTGAGGAACAGATCAGGGACAGCCTGGGACAGCCAGGGACAGCTCAGGCACAGCTCAGGGACAGCTCAGGGACACTGAGGGACAGGTCAGGGACAGCTCAGGGACAGCTCCATGTCCCCACCCTGTCCCCAGTGTCCCCAGTGTGTTCCCAGTGTCCCTCACTTTTCTCCAAGGCCCTGTTGGAGGGTTTGAGGGTGGCCAGGTTCTGGAACCCCTCGCTCTCCCAGTGCCCCCAGTGCCTCCCAGTGTGTATTCTCAGTGTCCCCATGTCCCCAGTGTGTCCCCAGTGTCCCCCCATGTCCCCAGCCCTCACTTTTTCTCAAAGGCCTTGTTGGAGGGTTTCAGGGTGGCCGGGTTCTGGAACTCCACGCTCTCCCAGTGTCCCCAGTGTCCCCAGTGTGTATTCTCTCATGTCCCCCATGTCCCCCCATGTCCCCAGCCCTCACTTTTTCTCAAAGGCCTTGTTGGAGGGTTTGAGGTGGCCAGGTTCTGGAACTCCTCACTCTCCCAGTGTCCCCAGTGCCTCCCCAGTGTCCCCAGTGTGTATTCTCAGTGTCCCCAGTGCCTCCCCAGTGTCCCCAGCCCTCACTTTTTCTCGAAGGCCTTGTTGGAGGGTTTGAGTGTGGCCAGGTTCTGGAACTCCACGCTCTCCCAGTGTCCCCAGTGCCTCCCCAGTGTCCCCAGCCCCTCACTTTTTCTCGAAGGCCTTGTTGGAGGGTTTGAGGGTGGCCAGGTTCTGGAACTCCACGCTCTCCCCGCCAGCCCGTCCTCGCCGTGAGCGCAGCTGCACCACCTGGTTGATGGAGTTCCTGACCGTGGCGTCGTACTTGACCATCACCGACTCCATCGACTTGATCAGGCGCCAGCTGGATGTACCCTGGGGGCAGCGGGGCTCAGGGGCAGCAGGGCTCTGGGGGGCTTGGGGAGCCCAGGAGGGCTCTGGGGGCCAGGGGACCCCAGGAGGGGTCTGGGGGCCAGGGGACCCTGGAGGGGTCTGGGGGAGCCAGGGAGCCCAGGAGGGGTCTGGGGAGCCAGGGGAGCCCAGGAGGGGTCTGGGGGGCTTGGGGGAGCCCAGGAGGGGTCTGGGGGGCTTGAGGGAGCCCAGGAGGGGTCTGGAGGAGCCAGGAGAGCCCAGGAGGGGTCTGGGGGAGCTAGGGGACCCCTGGAGGGGTCTGGGGAGCCAGGGGACCCCTGGAGGGGTCTGGGGTGCTTGGGGAACCCCAGGAGGGGTCTGGAGGTCTCCAAGAATCTTCTGGGAAAGGTCTGAGGGTCTCCAGGAGATCCCCAGGAGGTGTCTGAGGGAGTTTGGGATCCTGGAGAGGGTTTGGGGAACTCCCCAGGAGGTGTCTGGGCAGGGTTTGGGTGGGATTTGGATGCGATTTGGGCAGGATTTGGGCACTGACCAGTCTCAGCAGTTTTCACAGGGGACCCTGGTGGTACCTGGGCAGGGTCAGGGTGGGATTTGGGCAGGATTTGGGCAGGATTTGGGGCGGGGATTTGGGCGGGATCCAGGCACTGACCAGTCTCAGCCATTTTCACGGCCGTGTCCATGAGACACCAGAACAGAATTTGGGGTCCCTGGTGGTACCTGGGCAGGGATTTAGGCGGGGATTTTGGGGCGGGGATTTGGGCGGGGGATTTAGGCGGGGATTTTGGGCGGGATTTGGGCGGGGATTTGGGCGGGATTTGGGCGGGATTTGGGCGGGGGATTTGGGCGGGATTTGGGCAGGATCCGGGCACTGACCGGTCTCAGCCGTTTTCACGGCCGTGTCGATCAGCCCTCGCGCCCGCCCCATGGCGTGGAAGAAGAACTCGGTGGGCGCCAGCCCCGCCAGGTACTGAAGTTCTCCACGAAGCCGCGGCTCTCGGGGCCGTAGTCGTCCTTGATGAAGTGCGGCAGCGTCCGGTGCTTGAAGCCGAAGGGGATTCGCTTCCCCTCCACGTTCTGCTGCCCCACCACGGCAATCACCTGCGGGGACAGCGGCCACAGGCTGGGCACAACTCCCGGGGGGCAGCAGGGGGCAGAGAGCACAAGGATCCACAGAGCAACGGGGGGAAACTGCTGACGTGCTGCAGGATGCACTTAAAACTTATTGAGATGCTTCAGGAACTGCCTAAAACCCACTGAGATCATTCAGAAACTGCCTAAAACTCGCTGAGATGCTTCAGGAACTGCCTAAAACTCATTGAGATCATTCAGGAACTGCCTAAAACCCACTGAGATCATTCAGGAACTGCCTAAAACTCACTGAGATCCTTCAGAATCCATGTAAAACTTACTGAGATCCTTCAGGAATCACCTAAAACTCATTGAGATGCTTCAGAATCCACCTAAAACCCACTGAGATCCTTCAGGAACTGCCTAAAACTCACTGAGATCATTCAGGAACTGCCTAAAACTCACTGAGATCATTCAGGAACTGCCTAAAACTCATTGAGATCATTCAGGAACTGCCTAAAACTCACTGAGATGCTTCAGGAACTGCCTAAAACTCACTGAGATCCTTCAGGAACTGCCTAAAACTCACTGAGATCCTTCAGGAACTGCCTAAAACTCATTGAGATCCTTCAGGAACTGCCTAAAACTCACTGAGATCATTCAGGAACTGCCTAAAACTCACTGAGATGCTTCAGGAACTGCTTAAAACTCGCTGAGATGCTTCAGGAACTGCCTAAAACCCATGGAGATCATTCAGGAATCACCTAAAACCCACTGAGATGCTTCAGAATCCACATAAAACTCACTGAGATCCTTCAGGAACTGCCTAAAACCCACTGAGATCCTTCAGGATCCAGGATCTCAAAAAGTCCCCAAAAAATCCCTAAAAAAATTCCCCAAAAAATCCCCAAAAAATCCCCAAAAAATCCCCAAAAAATCCCCAAAAAATCCCCAAAAAATCCCCAAAAAAATCCCCAAACTTGGCAGAAAGCACCCCAAACCTGGGAGATGTTGATTTTGGGTCCTCCTGGTGCCCAAAACCACCTCAAAACCTCAAAAAAAAAAAATCCCCAAAAAATCCCTAAAAAATAAAAAAAAAAATCCCAAAAAATCCCCCAAAAAATCCCCCAAAAAATCCCTAAAAAATCCCCAAAAAATCCCCAAAAAATCCCCAAAAAATCCCAAAAAAATCCCAAAAAATCCCAAACTTGGCAGAAAGCACCCCAAACCTGGGAGATGTTGATCTTGGAGCCCTTGGCCCCCGAGACCACCATGGATTTGAAGTTGTTGTACTCGGAGAGGGATTTCTGGGCCGAGGATCCCGTCTTGTCGCGCGCGTCGTTCAGGATCCGGTTCACCTGGTTCTCGAAGGTTTGCCTCAGGGTGTTCCCTGGGGTGGGCTCCAGCTCGTTGTTGTGAGCCTTCTCTATCACCTGCAGAGCCCAAGCAGCACCCCAGAATAGTCAGGGAGGAGCCCCCAAATGATCTGGGGGGGAAAAGGAGCTGAGAAGGTGAAAAAAACCAAAAAACTCCAGAGGGGCTGCAGCAAACTCACTGAGATAATTCAGGAACTGCCCCAAAAATCCCTGAGATCCTTCAGGAACTGCCCCAAACCCACTGAGATCCTTCAGGAACCACCTCAAACCCACTGAGATCCTTCAGGAACTGCCCCAAAAATCCCTGAGATCCTTCAGGAACTGCCCCAAAAATCCCTGAGATCCTTCAGGAACTGCCCCAAAATCCCTGAGATAATTCAGGAACTGCCTAAAACTCACTGAGATAATTCAGAAACCACCTCAAACCCACTGAGATCCTTCAGGATCCACCTCAAACCCACTGAGATCCTTCAGGAACTGCCTCAAAATCCCTGAGATCCTTCAGGAACTGCCCCAAAATCCCTGAGATAAATCAGGAACTGCCCCAAAATCCCTGAGATAAATCAGGAACTGCCCCAAACTCACTGAGATAATTCAGAAACCACCTCAAACTCACTGAGATCCTTCAGGATCCACCTCAAACCCACTGAGATCCTTCAGGAACTGCCCCCAAAATCCCTGAGATCCTTCAGGAACTGCCCCAAAATCCCTGAGATAAATCAGGAACTGCCCCAAACTCACTGAGATAATTCAGGATCCACCTCAAACCCACTGAGATCATTCAGGAACTGCCCCAAACTCACTGAGATCCTTCAGGATCCACCTCAAACCCACTGAGATCCTTCAGGAACTGCCCCAAACTCACTGAGATAATTCAGGATGCACCTCAAACCCACTGAGATAATTCAGGATCCACCTCAAACTCATTGAGATCCTTCAGGAACTGCCCCAAACTCACTGAGATAATTCAGGATGCACCTCAAACCCACTGAGATCCTTCAGGAACTGCCCCAAACTCACTGAGATCCTTCAGGAACTGCCCCAAACCCACTGAGATCCTTCAGGATCCACCTCAAACTCACTGAGATCCTTCAGGATCCACCTCAAACTCACTGAGATCCTTCAGGATCCACCTCAAACCCCACATGGAGCACCCCAAACCTGGGAGATGTTGAAATGAAAATTCCAGGTGGACAAAAACTACCTGAGACCCTCAAAAAAACCCCAAAAACTGCACAGGAACCACCTCAAATGCCCTAAGATCCTTCAGGAACTGCCCCAAAACCCCTATGGAGCACCCCAAGAACTTTGGAACCCCCAAACCTGGGGAGAAGTTGATCTTGGACCTCCTGGTGCCCAAAACCACCCCAAGAACCTCAAAAAAAAATCCCCCAAAAATCCCAAAAACTCCATAGGATCCACCTCAAACCCACTGAGATCCCTCAGGAACCCCTATGGACACCCCCAAAATTCCTAAAAGCTCCAAGAAATTCCCTCAAAATTCACCAGAGCTCCTCAGAAGGATCTGGGGTGGTGGCACCACCCAAGGAAGGGGCTGGAGGTGGCTCTGGGATGCTCCAAAAGCCACCCAAGATATTTGGGGGCACCAAAACTCCCCTTGAATTCCTGAGGGTTCCTCAAAATATCCAAAATTGGGGAGCACCCCAAAATATCCCAGGAATTCTGGAAGGATCCAAACCCCTGTGGAACCCCCAGAGACCCCAAAAATGTGCAGAGGGACACCCCAAAATCTCCCTTGAAGGAACCTCAGACCTCCAACAACTGCAGAAATCCCCAAAATCCCAAATTCTCACCCAAAAAACCCCAAAATCCCAACCTGGGGGTGTCCCAAAAATGGGAGGTCCCCACAACTCCAAGGACTCCCCAAAATTTTGAAAACGCCCCAAAATCCCACCTCAATGACATCCTGCTTGGCTTTCTTGATGGTGTTCTGATGTCCTGGTAGGTCTTAGCGTCAGCAATGGAGTCCCCAATGCCAATGGTGTGACCTGAGGGGACATCTGGGGTTCAGGGGGCTCCCCAAATTCAGGGTCACCTCCAATCCCACCCCTGACCCCCAAAAAAGTCAATCCTGGGTCGGGTTCTGGTGAAGTTTTGGGAGGAAATGGGACAATGAGGGGCAAAATGGGGTGGGACCTCGGCCAGCAAAATTTCTGAGAACTCCCTGTCCCCAAAAAGGGTCTGAGGGCTCCCCAAGACATTCTCTGCCACAAAAATGGGACTCAAGAAGCCCCAAGGACACAAAAGTGTCACTAAGAAGGTCCCTAAGTGACCAAACCTCAGCAGGTGCCACCAAGAGGGGTCCCAGTCCCCATGGACCATCCCAGGTCCCAAAATTTCCAAAGAAACAGCTCCAAGGACCACCAGGACCTCAGAACAAGGTCCCAAACCCCCAGAGCTCCACTAGACTGGAACCTGAGAAGGTCCCCAGGTGACCAAACCCCATCAGATCCCACTAAGAGGATTCCAGCCCCCTGTGGACTCCCGAGGTCCCAAAATCCCCAAAAACAGGGTGCAGTGACCACCAGGACCTCAAAAACAAGGTCCCAAATCTCCAGAGCTCCACCAAGCTGGGGAGCCAAGAAGGTCCCCAGGTGGCCAAACCTCAGCAGAGCCCAGCAGGAGGGTCCCAGGAGCCCCAGCCCCACCCTCGATGGGGCAGAGCCCCCAGGAGCCCCCCAGGAGCCCCCAGGAGCCCCCAGGAGCCCCCAGGAGCCCCCAGCCCCACCCTCGATGAGGCAGAGCCCCAGGAGCCCCCCAGGAGCCCCCAGCCCCACCCTCGATGGGGCAGAGCCCCCAGGAGCCCCCCAGGAGCCCCCAGGAGCCCCCCAGGAGCCCCCCAGGAGCCCCCAGCCCCACCCTCGATGAGGCAGAGCCCCCAGGAGCCCCCAGCCCCACCCTCGATGAGGCAGAGCCCCCAGGAGCCCCCAGGAGCCCCCCCAGGAGCCCCCTAGCCCCACCCTCGATGAGGCAGAGCCCCCAGGAGCCCCCAGGAGCCCCCCAGAGCCCCACCCTCGATGGGGCAGAGCCCCCCAGGAGCCCCCAGAGCCCCCAGGAGCCTCCCCAGGAGCCCCCAGCCCCACCCTCGATAGCAGAGCCCCCAGGAGCCCCCCCAGGAGCCCCCCAGGAGCCCCCAGAGCCCCCAGCCCCACCCTCGATGGGGCAGAGCCCAGCAGGAGCCCCCAGGAGGCCCCAGCCCCACTCCTCGATGAGGCAGAGCCCCCCAGGAGCCCCCCAGCCCCACTCCTCGATGGGGCAGAGCCCCCAGGAGCCCCCAGAGCCCCCAGCCCCAGCCCCTCAGATGCCGGCAGAGCCCCCAGGAGCCCCCCAGGAGCCCCCAGCCCCACCCTCGATGGGGCAGAGCCCCCAGGAGCCCCCCCAGGAGCCCCCCCTAGGAGCCCCCAGAGCCCCCCAGGAGCCCTCAGGAACCCCTAGGAGCCCCCAGGAGCCCCCAGCCCCACCCTCGATGAGGCAGAGCCCCCTAGGAGCCCCCCCAGGAGCCCCCCAGGAGCCCCCCAGCCCTACCTCCTCGATGGGGCAGAGCCCCCAGAGCCCCCAGGAGCCCCCCAGGAGCCCCCAGCCCCACCCTCGATGGGGCAGAGCCCCCAGGAGCCCCCCAGGAGCCCCCCAGGAGCCCCAGCCCCACCCTCTATGAGGCAGAGCCCCCAGGAGCCCCCAGGAGCCCCCCTCTAGGAGCCCCCCAGCCCCAGCCCCTCGATGGCAGAGCCCTCCAGGAGCCCCCCAGGAGCCCCCAGAGCCCCAGAGCCCCCTCGATGGGGCAGAGCCCCCAGGAGCCCCCAGGAGCCCCCCAGGAGCCCCAGCCCCACCCTCGATGGGGCAGAGCCCCCAGGAGCTCCCCCCAGGAGCCCCCAGGAGCCCCAGCCCCACCCTCGATGGGGCAGAGCCCCCAGGAGCCCCCAGGAGCCCCCAGGAGCCCCCAGCCTCACCCTCGATGGGGCAGAGCCTCCAGAGCCCCCCAGGAGCCCCCCAGCCCCACTCCTCGATGGGGCAGAGCCCCCAGGAGCGCCCCCCCAGGAGCCCCCTAGGAGCCCCCCAGGAGCCCCCAGCCCCACCCTCGATGAGCAGCCAGTTGTTGATGACGGTCTGATGTTGCTGTAGAAGAGGCGCTGCGGTGTCGTGGCCCATCTCCAGGTAGGAGATGTGCACCAGGGACCCCGCAGAGGTGCCCAGGGACTCTCTTGCACAGGATGCCCATGATCAGCTCCCCGCTCTCCACGATCACCTGGGGACAGCAGGGACAGGCTCAGGGGGCAGGGCCAGGGCACAGCCAGTGGCACCTGGAGACAGCCAGTGTCACCTGGAGACAGCCAGTGACACCAGGGAGACACCAAATGTCACAAGGGGACAGCCAGTGTCACCTAGACACAGCCAGTGTCACCTGGAGACACCAAATGTCACCAGGGACAGCCAGTGACACCAGGGAGACACCAAATGTCACCAGGGAGACACCAAATGTCACCAGGGACAGCCAGTGTCACCTGGAGAAGCCCAAAACAACCCCAGGCCACATCAAAGTCTATAAAGTGCCCCTTGAGTGGGGCAAGTGCCACCAAAGACACCTCAGAACATCCCAAACCCCTCAGACCATCCCAGAACCCCCTGAAATCCCACCCAAAACCACCTGAGACCACCCCAAACTCCCTCAGACCATCCCAAAACCCCTCAAACCCCATCCAAAACCACCTGAGACCACCCCAAACCACCTCAGACCATCCCCAAACCCCCTCACACCACCCCAAACCCCTCAGACCATCCCAAAACCCCTCAAACCCCATCCAAAACCACCTCAGACCATCCCCAAACCCCTCACACCACCCCAAATCCCTCAGACCATCCCAAAACCCCCTCAAACCCCATCCAAAACCACCTCAAACCACCCCAAACCCCCTCAGACCACCCCCAAACCCCCCTCAGACCCCACCAAAACCCCCAGAGACCACCCCAAACGCCCTCAGACCCCCTTGAGACTCCCCTGAGACCCCCCCAGCCCCACCTTGGTGTCCCCAGGGAGATGTGCTTGTAGGGGCCGCTGTCCTCGTCGCCGGGTACGTGCGTGCGTGCGGATGCAGTTGATGTGCCCGGGGATGATGAGGGAGAAGATTTGCTTCCCTGTCCACAGGGGCCGTGGCTTCAGGATGGCAGGCTGGGGCACCTTGCCATCCCAGGTGGAGAGAGAACATCAGCAGGTTCATCACTCGCCTCTGGGGACCCCCCAAAACACCCCAAAAATGTCAATAATTGAGATAATCCCATAGAGATCCTAAAATGTCCTAAAACATCCCAAAATCTCCATCCCAAATGCACAGGAACATCAGCAGGGTCATCACCGCCCTGGGGGACACCCAAAAACACCCCAAAAATGTCAGTGATTGAGATAATCCCATAGAGATCCCAAAATGTCCTAAAATGTCCTAAAACATCCCAAAATCCCCATCCCACATGGGCAGGAACATCAGCAAGGTCATCACTTCATAATGGGGGAACCCAAAAACCCCAAAACACCCCAAAAATGTCAGTGATTGAGATAATCCCATAGAGATCCCAAAATGCCCTAAAACATCCCAAAATCCTCATCCCACATGGACAGGAACATCAGCAGGTTCATCACCTCGCCCTGGGAGAACCCA
Source organism: Luscinia luscinia (assembly GCA_034336685.1). Classification (NCBI taxonomy): domain Eukaryota; kingdom Metazoa; phylum Chordata; class Aves; order Passeriformes; family Muscicapidae; genus Luscinia; species Luscinia luscinia. Next base: position 1,219 of record JAKWBO010000686.1, on the reverse strand, counting down.
AAACACCCCAAAAACACCCCAAAAATGTCAGTGATTGAGATAATCCCATAGAGATCCTAAAATGCCCTAAAACATCCCAAAATCCCCATCCCACATGGACAGGAACATCAGCAGGTTCATCACCTCGCCCTGGGGACACCCAAAAACACCCCAAAAACACCCCAAAAATGTCAATAATTGAGATAATCCCATAGAGATCCTAAAATGACCCAAAAATGTCCTAAAACATCCCAAAATCTCCATCCCAAATGGACAGGAACATCAGCAGGTTCATCACCTCGCCCTGGGAACACCCAAAAACATCCCAAAAATGTCAATAATTGATGTCACCAACCAAAGAGACCTCACTGAGATCACAAAATCTCCCAAAAATGTCCTAAAACATCCCAAAATCCCCATCCCACATGGACAGAAACATCAGCAGGTTCATCACCTTGCCCTGGGGACACCCAAAAACACCCCAAAAATGTCAATAATTGAGATAATCCCATAGAGATCCCAAAATGTCCTAAAATGTCCTAAAACATCCCAAAATGTCCATCCCAAATGCACAGGAACATCAGCAGGTTCATCACTCTCGCCCTGGGGACACCCCAAAAAATCCCAAAATGTCACCAACCAAAGAGACCTCACTGAGATCCCAAAATGTCCTAAAATGTCCTAAAACATCCCAAAATCCCATCCCACATGGACAGGAACATCAGCAGGGTCATCACCTCGCCCTGGGGGACACCCAAAAACATCCCAAAATGTCAGTGATTGAGATAATCCCATAGAGATCCCAAAATGTCCTAAAACATCCCAAAATCCCCATCCCAGGTGGAGAGGAACATCAGCAGGGTCATCACCTCACCCTGGGAGAACCCAAAAACACCCCAAAAATGTCAATAATTGACATAATCCCATAGAGATCCCAAAATGTCCTAAAATGTCCTAAAACATCCCAAAATCCCCATCCCACATGGGCAGGAACATCAGCAGGGTCATCACTCGCCTCTGGGACACCCAAAAACATCCCAAAAATGTCAGTGATTGGGATAATCCCATAGAGATCCCAAAATGTCCAAAAATGCCCCAAACCCCTTCAATGGGGTTGGAGCATCTTCCCAGCCATGAGCGTGTCCTGAACTCAACCCCACCTCAAACACTGCCCTAAACCCTTTCAAACCACCCAAACCACCCCTAAAGTACATGTAAATTCGAAACGGGAAGGCTACCG
>JAKWBO010000685.1:0-31038 GCA_034336685.1 Luscinia luscinia | reverse complement strand
CTGGCTGCCCGCGTCCTACCTGCCCTCCGCCCTGGTGGACCTGGGGCTGGCCCTCATCCTGCCCCGGCCGGCCCAGAGCGCGCCCTGAGAGCCCCCGAGCCAAATAAACCCCCAGACCCAAATAAACAAACCAGGGTGGGGAGTGAACACCCTGAACTGGCTCGTCTTTTGTCATGGTGGGAGTGGGGCTTGGGGACATTGGGGTGACACACACAGACCCCCATGGACATGGCCCTGGCCCTCATCCTGCCCTGGCTGGCCCAGAGCGTCCCCTGAGAGCCCAAACTCAAAAACCCCCAGACCCAAATAAACACCCCAGGGTGGGGAATGAACACCCTGAACTGGCTCGTCTTTTGTGGTGGAAATGGGATTTGGGGACATTGAGGTGACACTTGGGGACTCATGGAGCTGGCCCTGGCCCTCATCCTGCCCCGGCCGGCCCAGAGCGTCCCCTGAGAGCCCGGAGCCAAATAAACCCCCAGACCCAAATAAACAACCCAGAGAGGGGAGTGAACACCCTGAACTGGCTCGTCTTTGTCATGGTGGGAGTGGGGTTTGGGGACACTGAGGTGGCACCTGGGGACTCATGGAGCTGGGCCTGGCCCCTCATCCTGCCCAGAGTGTGCACTGAGAGCCCCCAGACCCAAAAAACCAAAACCCAGACCCAAATAAACAACCCAGAGAGGGGAATGAACACCCCGAACTGGCTCATCTTTGTCATGGTGGAAATGGGATTTGGGGACATTGGGGTGACACACACAGACCCCCATGGACATGGCCCTGGCCCTCGTCCTGCCCCGGCCGGCCCAGAGCGCCCTGAGAGCCCCCGAGCCAAATAAACCCCCAGACCCAAATAAACAACCCCAGAGAGGGAGTGAACACCCCGAACTGGCTCGTCCCCGTCGTGGTGGGAGTGGGGTTTGGGGACACTGAGGTGGCACTTGGGGACTGATGGAGCTGGGCCTGGCCCTCATCCTGCCCCCGGCCGGCCCAGAGTGTGCAGTGAGATCCCAAACTCAAATAAACCCCCAGACCCAAATAAACAACCCCAGAGAGGGAATGAACACCCCGAACTGGCTCGTCTTTGTGGTGGAAATGGGATTTGGGGACATTGAGGTGGCACCTGGGGACTCATGGAGCTGGCCCTGGCCCTCATCCTGCCCCGGCCGGCCCAGAGCGCGCCCTGAGAGCCCGGACCCAAATAAACCCCCAGACCCAAAATAAACACACCAGGGTGGGGAGTGAACACCCCGAACTGGCTCGTCTTTGTCATGGTGGAAATGGGGTTTGGGGACATTGGGGTGACACACAGACCCCCATGGACATGGCCCTGGCCCTCATCCTGCCCAGAGCGTGCAGTGAGAGCCCCCAGACCCAAATTAACCCCTCAGACCCGAAATAAACCCCCAGAGCCAAAATAAACCCCCCAGGGTGGGGAATGAACACCCTGAACTCGCCTGTCCTTTTTTGTCTCGGGGTCGTGATGGGAACAGGATTTGGGGACGCTGGGGTGGCACGTGGGGATTTGGGGACACTGAGGTGACACTCACAGCCCCCCCAGAGCCAGCAGGACCAGCCCCTGGCACCACAGGGTCAGAGGGGCACGGGGGGACCCCAAAACTCCAGGATGGACCCCCCCAAACCCATCAGAGATCCCCAGACCCATCAGAGACCCCCAAACCCATCAGAGACCCCCAGACCCATCAGAGACCCCCAGCCCCCACGAGGGTTCCTGTCCCACCCACCAGGGACCCCCACCCCAAACACCCCCAGACCCTCAGTGCGACCCCCCACCCAAAACACCCCCAGACCCCTCCGAGGGACCCCCCACCCCAAAACACCCCCCAGACCCTCAGAGGGACCCCCAAACCCATCAGACACCCCCAAACCCCACAGGGGACCCCCAGTCTCGCTCGGCTCTCCAGAAGCTTCTCCTCTTTATTGCCACCCCAGGGCCCCTCTCGCCCCCGGGACCCCCGGGGGGCAGGAATTTGGGGGGGGCTACATGACCTCGTAGCCGCTGCGGATCCCCCGCATGAGGCAGCAGGAGAGGACAACGCCCAAAATCTGGGGGGACAGGGACAGGGTCAGGGACACTTTTAGGGGGTCAGGAACATTTTGGGGGGACAGGGACAATGGGGGACACAGGGACACTTTTGGGGGTCAGGGACACTTCTGGGGGTTCGGGGACACTTTAGGGGGACAGGGACATTTTGGGGGTCAGAGACAATGGGGGGACAAGGACATTTTTGGGGGTCAGGATACTTTTGGGGGTCGGATCTGGGGGGTCAGTGACAATTGGGGGACAGGGACACTTTGGGGGTCAGGGACATTTTTGGGGGGTCAGGGACAGGGGGTCAGGGACACTTTAGGGGGACAGGGACATTTTTGGAGGGACAGGGACAGGGGGTCAGGGACACTGAGGGGTCAGGGACACTTTTAGGGGGACAGGGACACTTTAGGGGGTCAGGGACAATGGGGGCACAGGGACACTTTTGGGGGTCAGGGACACTTCTGGGGGTTCGGGGGACACTTTTAGGGGGGACAGGAACATTTTTGGGGGTCAGGGACAATGAGGGGACAGGGCCAGTTTTGGGGGGACAGGGACAGGGGTCAGGGACACTTTTGGGGGCTCAGGGACACTTTTAGGGGGACAGGGTCAGGACACTTTTGGGGGTCGGATCTGGGGGGTCAGTGACAATTGGGGGGACAGGGACACTTTTGGGGGTCAGGGACATTTTGGGGGTCAGGGACAGGGGTCAGGGACACTTTAGGGGACAGGGACATTTTGGAGGGACAGGGACACTTTGGGGGACAGGGACATTTTGGGGGTCAGGAACATTTTTGGGGTGTCAGGGACAGGGGACAGGGACACTGGGGGGTCAGATCTGGGGGTTCAGTGACAATTGGGGGTCAGGGACACTTTTAGGGGACAGGGACACTTTGGGGTCAGCCAGCCCCAGTTTGGGGGTCTGAACTTTAAACTGAGGAGGGGTCTCAGCCCCATACTGGGGGGGGTCACCCCAAACTCAGGGGTCTCACCCCACATTTGGGGGATCTCAGTCCCACACCCAGGGGATCTCACCCCGCATTTGGGAGGGGTCTCACCCCACACCCACGGGGTCTCACCCCACATTTGGGGGGGTCTCCGCCGACATTTGGGGGTCTCACTCCCACACCCAGGGGTCTCACCCCACACCCACGGGGTCTCCCCCCACATTTGGGGGTCTCCCCACACCCAGGGGGTCTCCCCCACATTTGGGAGGGTCTCACCCCACATTGGGAGGGGTCTCACCCCACACCCCAGGGGTCTCCCCCCACATTTGGGAGGGGTCTCGCACCCCCGCCCCTCACCTCGAAGCAGGCCACGCCCAGCGCCAGGGCCGCCAGCAGCGCCAGGTTCCGCCGCAGCCACGCCTGGACCGGGAGCAGGCAGCCCTGGGGGGCGGGGCGGGTCAGGGCTGGGGCTCCCCGCAGGACTGGGGAGGGTCGGGGGCTGGGGGGCTCCCCAGCAGGACTGGGGAGGGGTCGGGGGCTCTGAGCACGGACTGGGGAGGGGTCGGGGGCTCCGAGCAGGACTGGAGAGGGTCGGGGGGCTGTGGGGGGCTCCCAGCAGGACTGGGGAGGGTCGGGGGGCTCCCAGCAGGACTGGGGAGGGGTCGGGGGCTCCCCACAGGACTGGGGAGGGTCAGGGGGTCGGGGGCTCTGAGCAGCAACTGGGAGGGTCTCACCCTCTCGAACACGGCTGAGCCGGGCCGGGCAGGGCTCAGCATTTGGGGAGGGGTCTCGGATCAGATTTGGGGAGGGTCAGGGGTCTCGGTGTGATTTGGGAGGGTCTCGGTGTGATTTGGGGAGGGGTCTCACCGTGCGGAACACGCCCGCTGGCCGGGCGGGGCAAGGCTCAGTATTTGGGGAGGGGTCTCGGTGTGATGGATTTGGGGAGGGTCTCGGTGTAATTTGGGAGGGTCTTGGATCAGAATTTGGGGAGGGGTCTCAGGGGTCTCGGTGTAATTTGGGGAGGGGTCTCAGGGGTCTCGGTGTGGTATCAGAATTTGGGGAGGGGTCTCACTGTGCGGAACACGCCAGCGCCGGGCCGGGCGGGCAGGGCTCAGCATTTGGGGAGGGGTCTCAGTGTGGTATCAGTATTTGGGGAGGGGGTCTCGGTGTGATGAATTTGGGGAGGGGTCTCGGTGTGATATCAGAATTTGGGGAGGGTCTCAGGGATCTCGGTGTGATTTGGGGAGGGTCTCAGGGTCTCGGTGTGATTTGGGGAGGGGTCTCGGTGTGATGAATTTGGGGAGGGGTCTCAGTGTGATATCAGAATTTGGGGAGGGGTCTCACTGTGCTGAACACGCCCGCGCCGGGCCGGGCGCGGCAGGGCTCAGAATTTGGGGAGGGGTCTCGGTGGGATGAATTTGGGGAGGGGTCTCAGGGGTCTCCGGTGTAATTTGGGGAGGGGTCTCAGGGATCTCGGTGTGATTTGGGGAGGGGTCTCAGGGTCTCGGATCAGAATTTGGGAGGGTCTCGGTGTGATATCAGAATTTGGGGAGGGGTCTCGGTGTGATTTGGGGAGGGGTCTCAGGGGTCTCGGTGTGATTTGGGGAGGGTCTCACCGTACGGAACACACCCGTGCCGGGCCGGGCGGGGCAAGGCTCAGTATTTGGGAGGGGTCTCGGTGTGATGGATTTGGGGAGGGTCTCGGTGTAATTTGGGGAGGGGTCTCAGGGTCTCGGATCAGAATTTGGGAGGGGTCTCGGTGTAATTTGGGGAGGGGTCTCGGTGTGATGGATTTGGGGAGGGGTCTCGGTGTGATATCAGAATTTGGGGAGGGGTCTCAGGGGTCTCGGTGTAATTTGGGGAGGGGTCTCAGGGGTCTCGGTGCGGTATCAGAATTCGGGAGGGGTCTCACCGTGCGGAACACGCCCGCACTGGGCCGGGCGGGGCAGGGCTCAGCATTTGGGGGACGGGTCTGGGTGTGATTTGGGGAGGGGTCTCGGTGTGATTTGGGAGGGGTCTCACCGTGCGGAACACGCCCAGCGCCGGCCGGGCGGGGCAGGGCTCAGCATTTGGGGAGGGGTCTCAGTGTGGTATCAGTATTTGGGGAGGGGTCTCGGTGTGATGGATTTGGGGAGGGTCTCGGTGCGGTATCAGAATTTGGGGAGGGGTCTCACCGTGCGGAACACGCCCGCGCCGGGCCGGGCGGGGCAGGGCTCGCCGCCCCCGCAGCAGGAGGCGGGCACGGTGCCGTTGGCCCCGAAGGGCTCCACGCCCGCCCAGTCCGTGTAGTTGTTGACGCCGCAGCACGAGAACTGCCCCAGAGCCGTCAGCGATTGGGGGGGTCTCTGAGCAGCCCCTCCCAAATCAGCGCTGCTCACCTTCTGCTGCAGCGCGTCCAGCGCCATGGCCGCCACCGGGTCCCGCTTCGTAGCGTCGCGACGGCGCCCCCAGAGCCAGCTCCGGCAGCAGCCCCGGCACCTGCGGGTCACGGGGTCACGGGGGTCACGGGGGTCACGGGGGTCACGGGGGTCACGGGGGTCGGGGGTCACAGGGGTCACGGGGCCACGGGGGTCACAGGGGATGGGGGTCACGGGGGATGGGGGCATGGGGAGTCACGGGGGGTCACAGGGGGTCACGGGGGTCACGGGGGTCCAGGGGGTCAGGGGGTCACGGGGGTCATGGGGGTCACGGGGGGTCACGGGGGTCACGGGGGTCACAGGGGTCATGGGGGTCGGGGGGTCACAGGGGTCACGGGGGGTCACGGGGTCCAGGGGGGGTCACGGGGGTCACGGGGGTCAGGGGGGTCACGGGGGTCACAGGGTGTCACGGGGGTCACGGGGATGGGGGGCAGGGAGTCATGGGGGTCACGGGGGTCACAGGGGTCACGGGGGTCACGGGGGTCGGGGGGATTAGGGGCAGGGGGTCACGAGGGTCACGGGGGTCAGGGGGTCAGGGGTGATTGGGGGTCAGGGGTCAGGGGGTGTCAGGGGGTCGGGGGGTCACAGGGGTCAGGGGGGTGATGGGGGGTCGAGGGGGTCAGGGGTCGATGGGAGGTCAGGAGCTCAGAGGAATTGGGGGGGTCGGGGGGTCAGGGAGTCAGGGGGACTCCAGGGGGTCAAAGGGGTCGGGGGGGTCACAGGGGTCGGGGGGGTCAGGGGGTGATGGGGGAGATGGGGGAATGGAGGGTCAGGGGTCAGGGGCAGTCAGAGGGGTCACAGGGGGTCAGGGGGTTTCAGGAGGTCAAGGGGTCGGGGGGTCACAGGGGTCAGGGGTGTCAGGGGGTCACAGGGGTCAGGGAGGGACCCCCGGGGGGCGGGCAGGGACCCCACCTTGTCCCTGTAGACGTAGCCGGCGATGGCGGCGGCGATCTCCACCAGGAAGATGAGGCTGAGCAGGACGGCGAACTGGGGGCGGGGGCACAGGGGTTGGGGGTCACACAGGGGCTTTGGGGGGTCACAGAGGGGATTTGGGGGGCACGGGGGGACAGGAGGTTTGGGGGGTCTGAGGGGTCAGAGGGGATTTGGGGGGGTCGGGGGGGACAGAGGGGGTTTGGGGGGTCAGGGGTCTGGGGGGTCACAGAGGGGGTTTGGGGGGTCTCAGGGGTCCCGATGTGTCCCGAGGGTCTCAGAGGGTCCCGGGGCTCTCAGGGGGGTCCCGAGGGGCTCTCAGGGTTTGTCCCGGGGTCCCAGGGCTCTCAGGGGGTCTCAGGGGTCCCGGGGGGTCTCAGGTGGGTCCCGATGTGTCCCGAGGGGTCCCAGGGGAGTCCCGGGGGGTTCCTGGTGAGGGGCTGGGTCAGGGGTCTGGGGGTTCTGGGGGGTCCTGAGGAGTTTCAGGGGTCCGGGGCTGTCCCGAGGGTCTCAGGGGGTCCCGGGGTTGTCCGAGGTCTCAGGGGGTCCCGGGGGGTCTCAGGGGTCCCGAGGGTCTCAGAGGTCCCGGGGCTCTCAGGGGTTCCGGGGTCCCCCGGGTTGTCTCAGGGGGTCCCAGCGGTCCCAGGGCTCTCAGGGGGGTCTCGGGGCTCTCAGGGGGTCCCGGGATCTCAGGGTTTATCCCGGGGGTCCTAGGGGGTCCCGGGTAGTCCCAGGGCTCTCAGGGGGTCCCGAGGGGTCGCGAGGGGTCCCCGGGGAGTCCCGGGGGCTCTCAGGCAGGTCTCAGGGGGTCCCAAGGGGGTCTCAGGGGGCTCTCAGGGGGGTCTCCAGGGGCCCAGCGGGGCTCTCAGGGGGTCTCGGGGGCTCTCAGGGGTCCCGGTCTCAGGGGTCCCAGGGGGTCCCGGGGGCTCTCAGGGGGTCTCAGGGGCTCTCAGGGGTCCCGGGGTCTCAGGGGTCCCGGGGCTCTCAGGGGGTCCCAGGGGTCCCGGGGCTCTCAGGGGCTCTCAGGGGTCCCGGGGTCCGGTGCTCTCAGGGGCTCTCAGGGGTCCTGGGGGCTCTCAGGGGGTCCCGGGGGTCCCGGGGGGCTCTCAGGGGTCTCGGGGCTCTCAGGGGTCCCGGTGCTCTCAGGGGCTCTCAGGGGGTCCGGGGGCTCTCAGGGGCTCTCAGGGGTCCCGGGGGTCCCGGGGGCTCTCAGGGGTCCCGGTGCTCTCAGGGGGTCCCGGGGGTCTCTCAGGGGCTCTCAGGGGGTCCCGGGGCTCTCAGGGGTCCCAGGTTGTCTCAGGGGGTCCCGGGTTGTCTCAGGGGTCCCGGGGTCCCGGGCTCTCAGGGGCTCTCAGGGGGTCCCGGGGGGTCCCAGGGGGCTCTCAGGGGGTCCCGGTGCTCTCAGGGCTCTCAGGGGGTCCCGGGGGGTCCCGGGGGTCCCGGGGGTCGCGGCGCTCACCGCGGTCAGCATGCCGTGGCTCTCCCGCCAGGCGCCGCAGCAGCCCCAGAGCGCCGTGCCCGCGATGACGACCCCCAGCGCCGCGACCCCGCGGGGCTCCAGCCGGGCGCTGGCCAGCGGGGCGCGGGCCAGGGCGAGCAGCACGAGCGAGCCCGCGGCGAGCAGCGCCACGCCGCACAGCTGGGGGCGCCAGGACCCTCCTCAAATGCACCCCAGGATCGCCTCCCAAATTCCCCCTCCTCAAATGCACCCCCAGGATCGCCTCCCCAAATTCCCCCTCCTCAAATGCACCCCCAGGATCCCCTCCCAAATTCCCCCTCCTCAAATCCACCCTCAGACACCCCCTCCTCAAATTCCCGCTCCTCAAATGCACCCCCAGGATCCCCCTCCTCAAATTCCCCTCCTCAAATCCACCCTCAGACACCCCTTCCCCAAATTAACCCAGAAACCCCTCCTCAAATTCACCCAGAACTCCCCTCCTCAAATTCCCTCAGAATCCTCCTTCCCAAATTCCCCTCGTCAAGTCCACCCTCAGACACCCCCTGCCCAAATTCATCCCCTGCAGAAACCCCCTCCTCAAATTCCCTCAGAATCCCCTTCCCAAATTCCCCTCCTCAAATCCTCCTGCAGAAACCCCCTCCTCAAATCCACCCTCAGACACCCCTTCCCCAAATTCACCCAGAAACCCCTCCCCAAATTCACCCCTGCAGAAACCCCTCCTCAAATCCACCTACAAAACCCCTCCCCAAATTCACCCAGAAACCCCTCCTCAAATTCCCCCTCCTCAAATGCACCCTCAGACACCCCCTCCCCAAATTCACCCCCTGCAGAAACCCCCTCCTCAAATTTACCCAGAAACCCCTCCCAAATTCCCCTCCTCAAATCCCTCAGAAACCCCCTCCCCAAATTCCCTCCATGCAGAAACCCCTCCCCAAATTCCCTCAGAAACCCCCCCCTGCAGAATCCCCCTCCCCATGTAGAACCCCCTCCCCAAATCCCCACCCGCCGCATCCCGCTCCAATTTTGGGGACAAATTAAAGGCTGGGGGGGGACACGGGAGGGACACGGGAGGGACACGGAGGGACACGGACACGGAGGGACACGGAGGACACGGACACGGGAGGGGACACGGGAGGGGACACGGGAGGGACACAGGAGGGACACGGGAGGGACACGGACACGGGAGGGACACGGAGGGACACGGACACGGGAGGGACACGGGAGGGACACGGACACAGGAGGGACACGGGAGGGACACGGGAGGGACACAGGAGGGACACGGGAGGACACGGACACGGGAGGGACACGGGAGGGACACGGGAGGACACGGACACAGGAGGGACACGGGAGGGACACGGGAGGGACACGGACACGGGAGGGACACGGGAGGGACACGGGAGGGACACGGACACAGGAGGGACACGGGAGGGACACGGAGGGACACGGACACAGGAGGGACACGGGAGGACACGGGAGGGACACGGACACGGGAGGGACACGGAGGGACACGGGAGGACACGGACACAGGAGGGACACGGGAGGGACACGGGAGGGGACACAGGAGGGACACGGGAGGACACGGACACGGGAGGGACACAGGAGGACACGGAGGGACACGGACACGGGGGCAGCGCCCAGCCCAGGAAGTGTCCGGCCTTCCGGCCACGCGCGAGCCGCGGGAGGGCAGGGGCTGCGCCGGCCCTCGGGGGTCCCGGCGGACCGGGGGGTTCATCCCACCGGGACCCCCCAGCCCCCAGCCCCCTCTTCCGCGGGGGGCTGGCGCCGTGTCACCGTGTCCCCGTGTCACCGTGTCCCCGCGCCCCCGCGGCCCCGCCGCTCAGGGTGACTCAGCCCGGCGCCGCCAGGGTGGGGACAGCACGGGGGGGCAGGAAGGGGCCCCGTGTCCCCCCGTGTCCCCCGTGTCCCCCGTGTCCCCCGTGTCCCCTTATCTCCCGTGCCCCCGTGCCCCCGCTCCGGCCGTTGCTCCCGCCGCTCTTTCCTCACCCCGACTTCCCCAAACTCTCGGGGTCCCCCCGGTCCCCGCCCCCCCCCGGCTTTGGGGTCCCCTGTCCCCCCATCCTGCTGGGGACAGGATGTGGCTTCACCCACAGCGACAACAACCCCCCGCCCCCCCGGCACCGGGACCCCCAAACCGGGGAGGGGCGGCCGGGGTCCGGCCCGGTTCGGCCGCGGACTCACCCCGAAGATGAAGTTGAAGAAGAACAGCAAGAACTTGACGCACTTCATGCCCCCCTCGACCGCCATGGCCGCTCCGTCCTGCGGAGCCGCCGCTCAGCACCGGCACCGCCGGCCCGGACCGCTACCGGCGCCTGTGAGCGGCACCGGCACCGCTCCGGCCCGGCGTGTCCCGGTACCGCTCCCGGTGCCGCTCCCGGTACCGCTTCCTCATCCCCCGGTGCTCCCGGTACCGCTCCCCCTGCTCCCAGTACCGCTCCCTCACTCCCCCGGTGCTCCCGGTACCGCTCCCCGCTACTCCCCGGTGCTCCCGGTACCGCTCTCGGTGCTCCCGGTACCGCTCCCTCATGCCCCCGTGCTCCCGGTACCGCTCCCTCCCCGCTCCCGGTCCCGGTTCTGCTGCTCCCAGCGGTCCCGGCGCTGCTCTCTCCCTGCCCCGTTCCCGGTGCCGTTCCCTGCCCGGTTCCCGGTGGTCCCGGTACCACTTTCCCCCGGTCCCGGTGGTCCCGGTGGTCCCGGTGCCGTTCCCTCCCCGGTTCCCCGCGGTCCTGGTGCCGCTCCCCACCCGGTCCCGCTCCCGGTGCCGCTCCCGGTGCCGCTCCCGGTGCCGCTCCCGGTCCCGCTCCCGGTGCCGCTCCCGGTGCCGCTCCCGGTCCCGCTCCCGGTCCCGCTCCCGGTGCCGCTCCAGTCCCGCTCCCGGTGCCGCTCACCGCCGCCCTTCCCGAGGGCTCCCGATCATGTGACGGGGGCGAGTCAAGAGGCCACCGGGACCGCCCCGGGCCCGCCCCAGGACCGGCACCGCCCCCAGCCCGGCGGGACACGGGCGGCTGCGAGGGAGCGTTTATTGGGGGACACCGGGGGTCCCACGCAGGGGGCCCGGGACTCAGCTCCAACCGCGACCCGCACCGGGGTCCCTGTCACCCCCACGCCACTCTCGGGGGTCCCTGTGACCCCTGACCCCGCACCCCGGGGTCCCTGTGACCCCTGACCCCGCATCCCGGGATCCCTGTGACCCTCGACCCCGCATCCCGGGGTCCCTGTGACCCCCGACCCGCACCCCGGGGTCCCTGCTGTCCCCCCGTCCTTGGTCCCTGCCACCCTGGTCCCGCACCCCAAGGTCCTCGGGACCCCCACCCCCACCCTGGGGTCCCAAACCCCTGGACCCTTCACCCCGGGGTCACAGCCCCTCCTGACTCCCCCACCCTGGGGTCCCAGCCCCCAAATCTCCCCATCCCCAGTGTCCCCAGCCCCCAAATCTCCCACCCCAGGGTCCCCAGCCCCCAGCCGAGGTCCTGCCTCCCCATGCTCTCGGGTCCCATCCCCCATACCCCACCTGGGGTCCCCAGCCCCCAACCCCTCCACCGCGGGGTCCCAGCCCCAAATCCCCCATCCCCAGGGTCCCAGCTCCCCAAATCTCCCACCTCAGGGTCCCCAGCCCTCCTATAACCCACCCCCGGGTTCCCCAGCCCCCACCCCCACACCGCGGGGTCCCAGCCCCCAAACCCCTCCACCCCGGGGTCCCAGCCCCCAAACTCCCCACCCCAGGGTCCCAGCCCCCAAACCCCTCCACCCCGGGGTCCCAGCCCCCAAATCTCACCCCAGGGTCCCCAGCGCCTCCTAACCCACCCCGGGTTCCCCAGCCCCCAAACCCCAGCCCAGGGTCCCAGCCCTAAACCCCCACCCCGGGGTCCCCCCTGGTGTCACGACCCGGGCAGCTCTCCGCTCTCCCAGCTCTCCCAGCTCTCCCAGTTCTCCCAGCTCGCCCAGCGCCCAGCACGGCCCGCAGGTGCTGGGGGTGCACGAACGCCACCAGCCCCCCGCTGTTGGCCCAGCGCTCGGGCCCCGCTCGGCCCGGCCGCGGCCGGTGATAAAGCAGCTCGGGGGGCTCCGCCGCGCCCCCGCCCGCAGCGCCCCTCCAGCGCCACCACGCCGCCCCCCAGCGCCCGCAGGATGGCGTGGGGCGCGCACGAGTCCCAGACGAAGGTGGTGGCCTGCGACAGCACGAAGGCGTCCGCCAGCCCCAGCGCCACGCAGAGCAGCTTGTAGCCCGCCCCCGGCGGCGAAGAGCGGGGACCCCCGCCCAGAGCGGCCAGAGCCCCCGCACCGCCGCCCCCTCGGCCCGGCTCAGCACCACGCGGGGGGCGCGGCCGGGGGCGGGGGGCGACAGCGAGCACAGCCGCGTGTCACCGTGCGCCACCCCCAGTGGTAGCGACCCTGCCACCTGCGGGGAGGCCGGAGGGAGGGGTCAGCGGGGGACCTGAGGGGTGGGACCTAGGGGGGTCAGGTGACAGGGACCCCGGGGTGAGGGGTGGGGGGTCAGGGGTGACAGGGACCCCGGAGTGGGGATATGGGGGGTGGGACCCTGGTGAGGGGTCAGGGGAGTGGGATCCCGGGGTGGGGGGGTCAGGGGTGACAGGGACCCCCGAGATGAGGGGTATGGGGGTATGCGGGGACAGGGACCCTGGGGTGGGGATATGGGAGGTAGGACCCTGGGTGAGGGGTCAGGGGACAGAGACCCCTGGGATGAGGGGTCAGGGGGGTATGGAAGTTGGGACGCTGGAGTAGGAGGGCCTGGGACCCCGCGGGACGTGGGGTATGGGGGAATGGGGACCCCAGGGTCGGATGTGAGAGGACCCCAGGGTGTGGGGTATGGGGTGACAGGGACCGCGGGGGGGGGTCAGGGTGTCAGGGACCCCCAGAGCAGGATCAGGGGTGTCAGGGACCCCCAGAGCAGGTTCAGGGGTGTCAGGGACCCCGGGGTGTGGGGTGTGGGGTGTCAGGGATCCCGTGGGGGGGTCAGGGGTGACAGGGACCCCAGGGGTGGCAGGTTCAGGGGTGACAGGGATCCCGTCGGGGGTCAGGGGTGTCAGGGACCCCCAGAGCAGGTTCAGGGGTGTCAGGGACCCCCAGGGTGTGGGGTATGGGGTGCCAGGGATCCCGTGGGGGTCAGGGTGGCAGGGACCCCGGGGTGTGGGGTGTGGGGTGACAGGGACCCCAGAGCAGGATCAGGGGACTCAGGGACCCCGGGGTGTGGGGTATGGGGTGTCAGGGATCCCGTGGGGGGTCAGGGGTGGCAGGGACCGCGGGCTGTGGGCTCCGGCTGCACCTGCGGGTCTGGGGGTCCCTCTGGAAGAAGGGCTCGTTGATGACGCCCAGCACGGGGGTCCCGGTGCGGCGCTCGAAGGCGCCCACGAGCACCAGGGCGGAGCGCAGCCCCCCGGGCGCCACGCCATCCACGGCGGCCACGTCCTCGCGCCCCCCGATGAACTCGTTGGTGGAGTCTGGGGGGTTTGGGGGGTTTGCCGGGGGGTCTGCGGGGTCCCAGCCCGGCCCCTGCCCCATCCCACAGCCCCTGGCACTGCTCCCATCTCTGTTCTTCTTCCTATCCCTCCATCCCATCCCATCCCCATCGTCCTTTCCTTCCCTTTCCCTTCCCTTCCCTTCCCTTTCCCTTCCCTTCCCTTCCCTTCCCTTCCCTTCCTTTCCCTTCCCTTCCCTTTCCCTTCCTTTCCTTTCCTTTCCTTCCCTTCCCTTTCCTTTCCTTTCCTTTCCTTTCCTTTCCTTTCCTTTCCTTTCCTTTCCTTTCCTTTCCTTTCCTTTCCTTTCCTTTCCTTTCCTTTCCTTTCCTTTCCTTTCCTTTCCTTTCCTTTCCTTTCCTTTCCTTTCCTTTCCTTTCCTTTCCTTTCCTTTCCTTTCCCTTCCCTTTCCTTCCCTTTCCTTTCCCTTTCCTTTCCCTTTCCCTTTCCTTTCCTTTCCTTTCCTTTCCTTTCCTTTCCTTCCATCCCATCCATCCCATCCCGTCCCTGTCCCTGTCCCTGTCCCTGTCCCACAGCCCCTCCCCCCTCACCGATGGGGTCAATCCAGATTCCCACGTCTCCCGGGGACACTCCGGGCTCGATGTCAGCCAGCTCCGTGTCCCCAAGTGTCACCTCCCTGTGCACGGTCTCCGCCAGCAGCTCGGCCGCCCTCGTCTGCTCGGGGCCCAGCACGGCCACCAGCAGCGCCGCCGTGTCCGCCGGGGTGGCACCGACCCGCACTGTCACCGTGCGCCCTGCGGGGACACAAATCAGCCGGGGAATGGCACAGGGACCCCCGGGGTGGCACCGACCCGCACTGTCACCGTGCGCCCTGCGGGGACACAAATCAGCCGGGGAATGGCACAGGGACACTGGGGGTGGCACCGACCCGCACTGTCACCGTGCGCCCTGCGGGGACACAAATCAGCCGGGGAATGGCACAGGGACCCCTGGGGTGGCACCGACCCGCACTGTCACCGTGCGCCCTGCGGGGACACAAATCAGCCAGGGAATGGCACAGGGACCTCGGGGTGGCACCGACCCGCACTGTCACCGTGCGCCCTGCGGGGACACAAATCAGCCAGGGAATGGCACAGGGACCCCTGGGGTGGCACCGACCCGCACTGTCACCGTGCCACCTGCGGGGACACAAATCAGCCGGGGAATGGCACAGGGACACTGGGGGTGGCACCGACCCGCACTGTCACCGTGCCACCTGCGGGGACACAAATCAGCCGGGAATGGCACAGGGACCCCCGACTGAGCCCCACAGATCCCGGCGTGGGGACCCTGGGACATGGGGGCAGGTGGCACTGGGACATGGGACATTGGGACCTCCCTCCTCAGCCTTGGCCTCGCGTCCCCCAGAGATGTTCCCACCCCACTGTCCCCGCTCTGTCCCCACTGTCCCCACTCTGTCCCCTCACTGTCCCCACTCTGTCCCCTCACTGTCCCCACGCTGTCCCCACCCTGTCCCCGCTGTCCCCGCTGTCCCCACTCACCCTCCGCGTCCCTGAACTCGTTGTTCTCCTCCCCATGGATGTGTCCCCGGAGCTCGGGGAACTGCGGGGACACCGTGGGGACACCGGGGGCTCAGGGGAGGCCCAGGCGGTGCCAACCCCGCCTCGGCCACCCCCGGGCTGTCCCCACCTGTGTCCCCAGGTCGTGCTTGATGACCTCCTGGATCAGGACATCCGCCAGCGTCTTGAAGTCCCGCAGGAACCGCGCGTTCCTGTCGGGTCCCGTCTTCTCGGCCACCAGCAGCCGGAACAGCGGCTCCTCCGCCCGGCACAGCCGCGCCACCTCCGCCGCCTTCTGCGACACCGCCACCAGCGCGGGCAGCAGCCCCGCCATGGCCGCGACAGCGGGGACGGACCGCGGGGACAGCGGGGACACACAGCGGGGACAGCGGGGACACCAGCGGGGACAGCGGGGACACCTGCGGGGAGGCGGCGGATCAGGGACGCGCTCCGACAATTGCCCCAAATGTGGAGGGGGAGGGAGGGACGGGGGGATTTGGGGACAAGGGGACACTGGGAGTGGGGACACGGGAACACTGGGAGTGGGGACTCGGGCATGGGGACACGGGCATTGGGATGTGGGGACAGGGACAGAGCGCCACGGGGACATGGGGACATAAGTGTGGAGACAGGGTGACGTGGGGACATAGGGGTGTGGGGATGTGGGGACACGGACACTGGGAGTGGGGACAGGGGGACACTGGGACACGGCCATGTGGGGATTTGGGGACAGGGGATGTGGGGACACGGGGACACGAGGGTTTGGGGACACGGGACACGCGGGTTTGGGGACACGGGGCTGCGGGGATGTGGATTTGGGCACAAGGGGACACGGGGACGGGGGCACACGGGGTGTGGGGACACGCGGGGCGTGGGGACACGGGGACACGGGCTGGTGGCGATGCCAATCCGGGCACGGGGGGACACGGGGACACAAAGACGCGGCCGCACGGCCCCGGGGAAGCGGCCGGGGCGCTGCGGCTGCGGGGACGCCGCGCTGTCCCCAGCGTGTCCCGGGGTGGCTCCGTCCCGCGGGGACAGGACGCGCTCGGGGCGGGGGTCCCCGCTGTCCCCCCGGAAGGCGCGGGGCGATGCGGCCCCCCGGAACGGGCCCGGAACGGCCACAAACTTCCCCCCCGCCACCGCCACGCCGGGGACACCCCCCAGAGCGGGTCCCCACCCCCGGGGACACCCTGGGGACACCCCCGGGACACCCAGGGGACCCTCGGGCCGCCCCCCGCCCGCGCTGCCGTTACCGGGGCCGCTGACAGCTCCTGCGGGCGGCCCGGGGGCGGGGACGGGGCCGCGTCACGGCCGCGCTTAACCCGCTCGCTGCCGCGGCCCCGCGCGCCCGGGGACACCCCGGAGTGCGGCGACACAGGGGTGTCGCGACACCGGCGGGGAGGGACGCGAACCCCCTTCCCCAAATCCCGCGAGCGCCGCTCCCCGGGATGGTGGCACCGGTGACACCGGGGCGGCGGGGGACGCTCGGTGGCGGTGGGGGGGTCCCGTGTCCCGTGTCGCGTGTCCCGTGTCGCGTGTCGCGTGTCGCGTGTCGCGGGTCCCCAAAGCGCCCCCGCTGCAGTTCCGCCCCTCGCCGCGCGGGGGAGCGCTGCCCGAGCGCTGCGGTACCGGCACCGCCCCCCCCGGGGCAACGGGGCCGCTCCCCCCTCCCCAAAACCCACCGGGACCCCCCAGGGCCGTGTCCCCCCCAGGACAGCCCCCCGGTGGGTTTTGCCCTCTCCGTGGTTCTGATGGGGCGGGAAAAGGCGGGGGGAGGTCCCTAGTCACTCGGGGGGTCCCCGCGATGGTCGCAGGTCCCCTCGTTCCTCCCTGGCTCCTCCTGGAAGCGCTGCCCGGGGCCGGTGCGGGTGGGTGGGCTCCCCCGTGCCCCCCTGAGCGGCCCCCGCTGTGGGGCAGCACCCCCATGACCCCCGGGGGTCCCCGTGCCCCCAAGCCGCGGCCGGGATGTCCCTGTCCCTCCTGCAGCGCCAGGACGCTCCAGACCGGGCAGCCTCACACCCCCTCCCGAGTTTCAGCCCCCTGGGGGTCTCCCGAGCCCCCAACTCCGGCCGGGCACCCCCGGGCCGGGATCCGCCGGTCCCGGTCCGTTCTGGAACCTCCGCTGCTCCTGCAGCGCTTCCCGGTGCCGGGACCCTCCCGGAGCGGGCACTCACCCCTCCCCACCCTCTGGAGCTCCCCCGGGGGTCTCCGAGCCCCCAAACTCCCGGGACCCGCCGGTGCCGGTCCCTCCCGAGCGATGCTCCCGCAGCGCTCCCCGGCTCCAGGATGCTCCAGCCTGGGCAGCGCCGCCCCCTCCCCGAGTTTAACCCCCCCGGGGGGGTCTCCGACCCCCCAACTCCCGGCCGGGCAGCCCCGAACCGGGACCCGCCGCTGCCGGTCCGTTCTGGCGGAACCCGCCCGTCCCCGGTTCTGCGGGCCCGGCACCGGCGGGGGGGGGTCCCGGGGGGCGGCCGCACTTGCCGGGACGCGCATCCATCCCGCCGCACTTGCCGGGAGCCGGGGCCGCCCCCGCGCCCCCCCGAGCCGAGGGGCGGGCAGGGGTGCCCGGCGCACCGGGCGGCGGCGGGGCCGGCACCGGGGCTCGGGGGGCCGGCGGCGGCTGGTGCCAAGCCCCTGCCAGAACCTCTTTTGTGCGCCCGCAGCCAATCAAGGCCGCTGACGACACACTTCTCTTGGGGTATAAAACCCCGGGGCCGCCGCTACCGCCGCTTTTTTCATCCCCCCCCCCTTCGGCCCCCCCGGGGTCCCCGCTTCCCCGCCCCCGCCGCCGTTACCGCCTTCCCCCCCTTGCGCGCTGCGGTGGAAGCGGGGCGGGGGGGCGGCCCAGTGGGGAAGGGTTTGCTTATTTTATTTATTTTTTTATTATTTTGTTTCCTCCTCCCTCTTGTTTCTTTTTTTTTTTTTTTCTTTTTTCTTTTCTTTTTTTTTCCCCCTCGTCCTCCCGATGTATTTTTTGCTGTCCCCCCGGCATGGCCCCGCTGTGGTGGCTGCTGGGCTCGCTGGTGGCCGCGGTGGCGGGGGGGGTCGGTGAGCAGCCCCCGCCTCCGAGCCCGCCTGCCCCGTGTGCCTGTGGCGGCGGCAGAGCAAAGAGCTGCGGCTGGAGAGCATCAAGTCGCAGATCCTGAGCAAGCTGCGGCTGAAGGAAGCGCCCAACATCACCCGGGAGGTGGTGAAGCAGCTGCTGCCCAAGGCCCCCCGCTGCAGCAGCTCCTGGACCTCCACGACTTCCAGGGGGACTCGCTGCAGCACGACGAGTACCTGGAGGAGGACGAGTACCACGCCACCACCGAGACCGTCATCAGCATGGCCCAGGAAAGTCAGTGCCGCCCTTTGTTCCGCTGCAAACTTCGCCGGAGGACTCCCCCCCTCCCAGCCCCGAGCCCCCACCCCGGGTCCCTCTCGGTCCCCCCGCTCGTCACCGGTGTCCCTGCAGGGCGCCCCGTCCTCCGCCGAGCCCCCCCGGTGCTCCCCGAGCCCCCCCGGGAGCTCTGAACCCCCTCGGGCCCTTCTGGTCCCCCCCCGGTCCGTGCGGGTCCCGCGGGGACCCTCGGTGTGCGCGGGGACGGGGGACAGGGGGAGAGGGGGACAGAAGGAGAGGGGGACAGAGGGACAAGGGGACAGGGGACGGAGGGAGAGAGGGACAAGGGGACAGAGGGACAAGGGGACAGAGGGACAAGGGGACAGGACAGCTCAGCCGGAACTGGGAGAGCAGACTGGGACTGCCCGCCGGGGACTGGGAGAGGGGCCCGGTACTGGGGACCAGGAGTGGCACTGGGTGCTGGGAGGTGGCACTGGGGACACAGGAGTGGCACTGGGGACACAGGATGGCACTGGGGACTGGGAGCGGGTGCTGAGTGCTGGGAGCTGTTACTGGGAGCTGGTACTGGGGACTGGGGAGCAGCAGCTGGCACCGAGTGCTGGGTTTGGGGACCGGGTGCTGACACCGAGGACTGGGAGCTGGGACTGGATTGAGGACTGGGAGCTGGGACTGGGATTGAGGACTGGGACTGGAACGTGGTACTGGGATTGAGGACTCGGACTGGGACATAGTGCTGGTACTGGGATTGAGGACTGGGAGCTGATTCTGAGTGCTGGGACCTGGCACTAGAGCATGGTACTGGGACTGGGACATGGTACTGGGACTGGGACATGGTACTGGGACTGGGATGGGACTGGCACTGGGAGCTGGCAGTAGCACCTGGCCCAGCACCAGCACTGGGACCTGGCCCTGGGTGCTGGGAATTGGGAATGGGGACTGGGATTAGGAACTGGGACCAGGAACTGGGAGCTGAGAGGACACTGGGAGTGGGAACTGAAACTGGGAACTGGGGAGTGGGACTGGGAGCTGGGAATTGGCAGCAGGGACCGTGTGTGCTGGGACCTGGCACTGGGACTGGTGACTGGGACTGGGACTGGGACTGGGAGACTGGGACCTGGCACTGGGACTGGGGACTGGGACTGGGACTGGGACCTGGCACTGGGACTGGTGACTGGGACTGGGGGACTGGGACTGGGAGACTGGGGACTGGGACCTGGCACTGGGACTGGGGACTGGGACTGGGAGACTGGGGACTGGGACCTGGCACTGGGACTGGGGACTGGGACTGGGACTGGGAGACTGGGGACTGGGACCTGGGACTGAGACTGGGACTGGGACCTGGCACTGGGACTGGGGACTGGGACTGGGACTGGGAGACTGGGGACTGGGACCTGGGACTGAGACTGGGACTGGGACCTGGCACTGGGACTGGGGACTGTCACCAGGCACTGGCACCGCTCAGCAGTGGCACTGGGGACACACGGCAGGTGGCACGGTGACCTCGCGCTCCCCCAGGGGCGTGTGGCAGGGTGACAGCAGGGTGACAGCAGGGTGACAAACAGGGTGACAAACAGGGTGACAGCAGGGTGACAGCACGGTGACAGCAGGGTGACAAACAGGGTGACAGCAGGGTGACAAACAGGGTGACAAACAGGGTGGCAGCAGGGTGACAAACAGGGTGACAGCAGGTGACGCTACGGTGCCATCAGGGTGACGGCAAGGCCACAGCAGGGTGACAGCAGGGTGACAAACAGTGTGACAAACAGTGTGACAGCCAGGGTGACAGCAGGGTGACAAACAGTGTTACAGCAGGGTGACAAGCAGGGTGACAAACAGGGTGACAGCAGGGTGACAAACAGGCCGTGCTGGGGGTCCCCGCGGGGACAGCGGGGAGGGGTCTCGGGGACTCGGTCCCGCCCCTGCCTCAGTTTCCCCCCGGGATTTCTCCACCTGCTCCCGGCGCGGGACCCCCGGGGGGCGAGGGCCGGGGGCGAAGGGCGAGCGGAAGGGAGGGAGGTGTGAGCCGCTGCCGCCCCCCTCCCCGAATTTCCTTCCCAGGCATTAAATGCACTCGGGCGGCTTTGAAATTTTATTACCCATAAAATTGACGACACGCTGGGGTTTTCCTCCCCGGGCCTCGGGCCCCCCCTCCCCGCCCCTTTCGCAGCTCGGGGGCCCCCAAAATAAAGGGCAGAGCCCCTCCCCCCGCGCGGGGGTCCCGCGGGCCCGGACCCCCGGACGGATGCTCCCCGGGGGGGGACGGGGGGCTCCGCTCCGTTATTATTTTGATTTTTTTCCCCTTCTCCGCTCGCCCCCCCCCCGGGCAATTGTGGGGTTTTTATGGTTCCTGAACAGAAGGAGGGGAAGGGGCTTTATGGGCGCAGCGGAGCCATAAAGCTCTCGGGTTCCCCCGGCGCCCCCCGCCCCCCGAGCCCCCCACCCTGCCGAGGGGGGGCTGGACTGCGGGAGGAGCCCGGGGAGGTTAATTGGCTCCTAAACCCACCGAGGGGCTACCCGTGACCCCCGCGACCCGCGGGGGGTGGGGAGCTTAATGAGGCCCGGGGGGGGGCCGGGGGGGCCCGGGGGCGCCGCTCAAGGTCAGCGGGACACGGTTGGGGACACAAGGGTTGGGGACACGGGGACAGCGCCGAGCACCTCGAGGGGGGCCCGGGGGGGGGGGGGCCGCGCTCGAGGGGCCCCGAATGCGGGAACAAAGAGCTGGGGGGTCGGGGCCGCCCCCCGCCCGGCACAGGCCCAGCTGGGCCCGGTGTCCCGGTAACCTTTATCCCCCGTTGCCACAGCGACGGGACGAGCATCCTGGCACCGCGGCCAGCGGGGCACGGCCCCCCCGCGGGACCCCCCCTCACCGCCGGTGTCCCCCGGGGGGGGCAGAGGGACAGCGCTGTCCCCGGCGGCGCCGCTCCCCAGGACTGGAGACCCCCAAATCCCCCCCCAACACCCACCGCAGCCCCGCGGTGTCACCTCAGCCCTGTGACAAAGCCCCCCCCGAGGTGCCGGGGGGGGTTCCCAGAGCCCCCAGCCCCATTTGCGAGCGGCGGGGATGGGCTGCGGAGGGGAGGCGACATTCCCGGTGTCGTGACCCCCGCGGGGCCGGCGGGGCCGCGCGCAGCAAATGGCCCCGCGCTGCAGCTGGGCGCTATTAAACCTGACCGGTGCGGGCAGGGGGCGGGGGGCTGACCGGGGGGGGCGGCAAATTCCCAGCTCAATTCGACACAGATGTGGGGCCGGGCCGGGAGGGGACCCCCGGGGCCGGGGGATGCTCGGGGGTGTCACCGCCCCGGTTTGGGGGGGCTGTTGGAGCCCCCCATGAGCTGTGGGGCTGCGGGGGGGTGTGGGAGGGAGGGCGGCCCCCAGCAGGTGCTGCGGGCCCGGAGCCCCCCGCCCCACGCAGCCCCGGGACCCCCTCGGGCCGCTCGGAGCCCCCCGGGGCCGCGGGTCAGGGGGCGAGCGGGGACCTCCTCGGGGGCGACCCCCGGGGCGGCCTCTGACCCGACCTTCACCTCCTAACGAGCGAGGAGGGGCTGCCCCGACCCCGCGCCGCTCGGGGGTCCCGCGGTGGGGCTGGGGGGGCTCGGAGTGCGGCTCGGGGGTCCCAAGGGCCGGGGGAGTCACGGAGAGGAGCGAGGGGGCACCAGAGTGGGGCTGGGGGATCCTGGAGTGCTGCTTGGGGGTCTCAGCACGAGGCTGGGGGATCCTGGAGAGGGTCTCGGGTCCTGGAGTGAGGGTCGGGGGTCCGTCACGGGGCTCGTGGGCTCAGAGTGCGGTGAGGGGTCCCAGAGTGGGACTGGGGTGTCCCAGAGTGAGACTCAGGGGTCCCATCACGGGGGTCCGGGGTCCCAGTGTGGGGCTGGGGGTTGTCCCAGAGTGCGGCTCGGGGGTCCCAGAGAGGATCCCGGGTCCTGGCACAGGGGCTCGTGGGTTCAGAGCGCGGCTCGGGGGTCCCGGTGTGGGATCGGGATACCCCAGAGTGCGGCTCGGGGGAGTCCCGGTGTGGGATCGGGGGTCCCGGTGTGGGACTGGGGGTGTCTCAGAGTGCGGCTCGGGGGTCCCGGTGTGGGATCAGGGGTCCCGGTGTGGGACTGGGGGTGTCCCAGAGTGCGGCTCGGGGTCCCGGTGTGGGATCGAGGGTCCGGTGTGGGATCGGGGGTCCCGGTGTGGGATCGGGGTGCCCAGAGCGCTGGCTCGGGGGTCCCCTACACGGGTCCCAAAGCCACCCTGACCCCCGCCCTCCTCCTCCTCCCCCCGCGAGCGGACCCGGCGGTGCAGATCGAGGGCAGCCCGCACTGCTGCTTCTTCAACTTCAGCCCCAAGATCATGTTCACCAAGGTGGTGAAGGCGCAGCTCTGGGTGTACCTGCGGCCGGTGCAGCACACCTCCACCGTGTACCTGCAGATCCTGCGCCTCAAGCCCGTCACGGACGAGGGCAGCCGCCACATCCGCATCCGCTCGCTCAAGATCGAGCTCAACTCGCGCGCCGGGCACTGGCAGAGCATCGACTTCAAGCACGTCCTGCAGAACTGGTTCAAGCAGCCGCACAAACAACTGGGGCATCGAGATCAACGCCTTCGACCCCCAACGGCAACGACCTGGCTGTCACCTCGCTGGGGCCCGGCGCCGAGGGGCTGGTGGGTGGCGCTGCCCGGGGGCGGGGCGGGGGGCTCGGGGGGTCCCCGGGGGGATCGGCGTGTCCCCAAGGGGGGCTCAGGGGGGTCCCCGGGGGGGATCGGCGTGTCCCTAGGGGGCTCAGGATGTCCCCGAGGGGGTGTCCCCTGGGGAATCAGGGGGCTCGGGGTGGGGTGGTGAGGCGTTTCTGGGGGGCAGGTGACAGGTCTGGGGGACAGTGACAGCTCCGAGGGGCTGGGGACAGGTCTGGGGAGTGGTCACAGGTCATGGGGACAGTGACAACTCTGTGGGGATGGTCACAACTTTATGGAGGCAGTGACAGGTCTGGGGACAGTGACAGCTCTGTGGGGCGGGTGGCAGCTCTGTGGCGACAGTCAGAGGTCCAGCAGACAGTGACAGCTCCGTGGGGACAGTGACACTCCCGCAGAGGGGTGGCAGCTCTCTGGGCCTGGTGACTGCCCGGGGGATTGCAGGTGTGGGGGACAGTGACAGCTCCGAGGGGCTGGGGACACCTCCAGGGGATGCCACCACCCCCTGGCACCTCCTCCCCGGCACAGCGCAGCCGGGCTGGGCGGAGCAGGGTGCAGTGGGGCTGGTGTCTCACCGGTGTCCCCTCGCCATTGTCCCCATGTCCCCTTGCTACT
This sequence comes from Luscinia luscinia, assembly GCA_034336685.1. Taxonomy (NCBI): domain Eukaryota; kingdom Metazoa; phylum Chordata; class Aves; order Passeriformes; family Muscicapidae; genus Luscinia; species Luscinia luscinia. Next base: position 7,592 of record JAKWBO010000685.1, on the reverse strand, counting down.
GTCCCCTGTGTCCCCTCGCAATTGTCACCTCACTGCTGTCCCATGTCCCCTCACCGCTGACTCCTCACCATTGTCCTCCGTGTCCCCTCATCATTATCTCTCATGTCCTCTCACCGCTGGCACCTCTGCTGTCCCGTGACCCCTCACCATTGTCCCCTCACTGCTGTCCCCATGTCCCTCACCATTGTCCTCACTGCTGTCCCATGTCCCCTCACCATTGTCCATGTGTCCCTCACCGCTGTCTCCTCACCCTGTCCCGTGTCCCTCACACTGTCCCGTGTCCCTCACACTGTCCTTGTCCCTCACACTGTCCTTGTCCCTCACCCTGTCCCGTGTCCCTCACACCCTGTCCGTGTCCCTCACCCTGTCCCGTGTCCCTCACACTGTCCCGTGTCCCTCACACTGTCCCTCACACTGTCCCGTGTCCCTCACACTGTCCTTGTCCCTCACACTGTCCTTGTCCTCACCCTGTCCCGTGTCCCTCACGCTGTCCCGTGTCCCTCACACTGTCCGTGTCCCTCACCCTGTCCGTGTCCCTCACGCTGTCCCGTGTCCCTCACACTGTCCGTGTCCCTCACCCTGTCCCGTGTCCCTCACCCTGTCCTTGTCCCTCACCCTGTCCCGTTTCCCTCACCCTGTCCCGTGTCCCCTCACCCTGTCCCGTGTCCTCACGCTGTCCGTGTCCCTCACATTGTCCGTGTCCCTCACCCTGTCCTGTGTCCTCACCCTGTCCCGTGTCCCTCACGCTGTCCGTGTCCCTCACATTGTCCGTGTCCCTCACCCTGTCCCGTGTCCCTCACACTGTCCCGTTTCCCTCACACTGTCCGTGTCCTCACACTGTCCGTGTCCTCACTGTCCTCACACTGTCCCGTGTCCCTCACACTGTCCGTGTCCCTCACCCTGTCCCGTGTCCCTCACGCTGTCCCGTGTCCCTCACACTGTCCGTGTCCCTCACACTGTCCCGTGTCCCTCACACTGTCCTTGTCCCTCACCCTGTCCCGTTTCCCTCACCCTGTCCTTGTCCCTCACCCTGTCCCGTTTCCCTCACACTGTCCGTGTCCCTCACACTGTCCGTGTCCTCACCCTGTCCCGTGTCCCTCACGCTGTCCCGTGTCCCTCACACTGTCCTTGTCCCTCACGGTGTCCCGTGTCCCCAGCACCCCTTCATGGAGCTGCGGGTCCTGGAGAACAACAAGCGCTCCCGGCGGAACCTGGGGCTGGACTGCGACGAGCACTCGACGGAGTCGCGCTGCTGCCGCTACCCGCTCACCGTGGACTTCGAGGCGTTCGGCTGGGACTGGATCATCGCCCCCAAGCGCTACAAGGCCAACTACTGCTCGGGCCAGTGCGAGTACATGTTCATGCAGAAGTACCCGCACACGCACCTGGTGCAGCAGGCGAACCCGCGCGGCTCGGCCGGGCCCTGCTGCACGCCCACCAAGATGTCCCCCATCAACATGCTCTACTTCAACGACAAGCAGCAGATCATCTACGGCAAGATCCCCGGCATGGTGGTGGATCGCTGCGGGTGCTCCTAGAGCCGCCCCGCCTCCCCGCCTGCCTCCCTCCCTGCCTCCTTCCCTCCCTCCCCCCCCAAAAAAAAAGCGCCGGGGGCGCCCCTCCGAGCGACCCCCCGCCCCCCGCGCCGCCGCCGCTGCGGACTCCTCATTTTTCCGCTTTTTTTTTTTTTTTTTAATTTTTTTTTGTTGTTGTTGGTTCGGGGCGGGGCGGGAAGCGAAAAGTGACAAAGGCCAAGCGTTGAAATCGGTTTGGATGGTGGAGGAGAGAGAGGAGGAGAATCCCACGGAGCGGCGAGCCCGCGATCCCACGCGCATTGTGCAATAAAAGCGAGCGGACGGAGAAGGGAAAGGGGGGGGGCCGGGACCCCCAGGCCGCGGTGGCGACACGGGGACACCGCGGGGACACGGCCCCGGGTGGCGGCTCCGCGGGGAGAGCAGCAGCAGCAGCAGCAGGAGGAGGAGGAGGAGGAAGAGCGAGCGCGCCCCTCCTGGAGCAGCGCCGGGACCCCGCTGGTGCCACCCGCGGGGGGGTCACCCCGTCCCCGTGGCCGCAGCGAGGTCCGGCCGCGGGACCCCCGGCACCGGGAGGGAAGCGCCTCCCTTCTTTTAATTTATTTATTTATTAATCACCCTCCCGGCCGGCGCTCGCCCCGCTCCCTCCCCTCGTAGCCCGGGCCGGCTGCAGCCCGGAGACCCCCGGGACCCCCGGGCGGGAGGGGCCGCAGGCTCGGCCGGGCTCTGCCGCAGCCCTGGCACCGGCCCCGGGGCTCCGCCGGGGGTGAGGGCGGTCCGGCCGCCCGGGGGTCACCCGGAGGCGACACCAGAATTGTTGGGAGGCTCCGGCTGGGGCTGAAATTCCGCTTACGCCGCACATTCGCCTCCCGCTGCCCTCGGAGGGGTTTGGTGGTTTTTTTTGTTGTTTTTTTTTCTTTCTTTAATTTTTTTTTGTTGTTGTTGTCGGTGTTTGTTTCACGTGAGAACGAACCCCCCGCGTTTCCCGAGGCTCCTGCGGGTCCCTCCCGGCCCCGAGCGCGGCGCGGAGGCTCCGGGAGGGGGAGAAGCCCCCGCGGCCGCAGCACTTATCGGGGGGCGCCGGGGGGGCTCCGCAGCACTTAGGGGGACACGAGAAGGGCCGGGGCCACTCGGGATTTTAGCACTTGTCGCCGGCTCCCCGCGGAGCCCCCGAAGCGCTTCCGGGGACGAGGCGGCCGCGGGAGGAGGACGCGCCCCCCCCGCCCCAAATTCCCCTGCCCGGGCCCCCCCTCCTGGCGCCGCAGCACTTAAGGGGCCCCTGGTGCCAGGCTGGTGCCACCCGCCCGCTGTCACCGCCCTGGTGGCGCCGGGGGCCGAAGCGAGGGGACGGGGACAGCGGGGGGGCCGCGGGAAGGGAGAGGAGCGGCCGCCCGGCCCCCAGCACGGTCCTGTGGCCACCGGCCGCGAGCCGGGATGCAAGTCGGGGGTCGGGGGCTGGCAGGGGGTGACACCCGCCGGGAAGCGTCCAGAAGGGACTGGGATGGGACTGGGACCGGACTGGGACCGGACTGGGAAGGGCCCGGCCCTGGAGGGGCCACGGAGCCCCAAAAGCCGCGGCCCCGCACCCCAAAAACCGCCGCGAGCCCCGGGGCTGTCACGGGCCGGGGGCACTGAAGGGGACGGGACGGAGGGCGGGGCACTGGGACCAGTCAGTCACGGGCACTGGGACCAGTTCAGGACTGGAAACTGGAACCCAGCAGCTTCAGGCACTGGGACCAGTTACCCCCGGGTACTGGGACCAGTTCAGGACTGGGACCAGTTACCCTCAGGCACTGCACCAGCTCCCTCAGTGGGCAGCACTGGTCCCAGTACCCAGCCCTGACTGGTCCCAGTACCCAGCGCTGACTGGTCCCAGTGCCCAGCCCTGACTGGTCCCAGTACCCAGCTCTGACTGGTCCCAGTGCTGGTTCTGACTGGTTCCAGTACCCAGCGCTGACTGGTCCCACTGCCGATTCTGACTGGTTCCACTACCCAGCTCTGACTGGTCCCAGTACCCAGCGCTAACTGGTCCCAGTACCCAGCTCTGACTGGTCCCAGTGCTGGTTCTGACTGGTCCCAGTACCCAGCCCTGACTGGTCCCAGTGCCCAGGACTGACTGGTCCCGCAGGCAGGGGGGTGGCAGGGGGTGGCAGCCCCCCGAGTATATTATTATTATAATTATTATAATTATTCTAATTATTTCCCGCTCTCGGTCTGTGCGTGACGTCTTAGGTTCCTTTTCTGTTGGTCCGTTCGTTGTTTTTGTTCCTCGTTCTGTCGCTCCGGGGGGCCCGGGGGGTCCCGGGGGGTCCCGGGGGAGGGGGCGGGGCCGAACTCAGCACTTGAACAGCAAAAATATAAAAAGAAAGAATAAACAAAAAATTCCAAAAAAAAAATTAAAAATGTTTTTTAAAAAAGGAGAAATAATCCGAGAGTTGCGAGGTTTGAGCTCCACCCCCGGCGCTCTGCGGGGGGATGGGGCCCGGGGCGAGGTCCCCATTGTCACCTTTGTCACCTGCGGGGGGCGGGGGAAGACACCTTGGGGGTGACAGCGGGGCGGGGGCGCTGGGACAGCCCCGACAGCCCCGGGGACGGGGGGGTGACGGACACAGGGGGACACAGGACACCCCACAGGCCCAGGCTGGCACGGGGACAACGGCCCCTGGAGCCTTGGGGACACCTGGCATGGCGACATGGGCTTGGGGACATTGCCACTGCCACAGGTGGCTCCATGGCACAGCTCCCCGGGCGATGTCACCGTCCCCAGGTGTAGGGGACAGGGCTGGGGACACTCGGGATGGGGCTGGGGACACTCGGGACAGAGCTGGGGACATTCAGGACAGGGCTGGGGACACTCGGGATGGGGCTGGGGACATTCAGAGTCCCAGCACGGCCTCCCCTACTGTAAAAAGGGATTTTAGGGGGGATCTTTAAGGGGGATTTTTAATGGTGGATTTTTAATGGGGGGGGTTTTAAGGGGAATTTTTAAATGGGATTTTTTTAAAGGGGAGGATTTAGGGGGAAATTTTTAATGGGGAACTTTAAGTGAGATTTTTAATGGGATTTTTTAAAGGGAGGATTTTAGGGGGGGATTTTACGAGCGGCCCCAGGAGCCGCGCCCGGGGCTTTATGGAGCCTCATTAGGGGCGGCAGCTATGCCGGGAATGTCCCGGCTAATTAGGGCCGCCCGAGGGGACAGGGGGTGTCACCGCGGGAGGGGACAGGGTGGGCAGTGACCCTCCAGTGTCCGAGCGAGGACTGGACACAAGGACGTGGCTCCAGCTGGGTCAGTGGTCCTGCCAGGTTGGTGGCCCCGTGGCCACTGGTCACGTCCCCAGTGTCCACTCAGATGTGTCCCTCTGTCCACCCAGACCCTCCAGGACACCTCCGAGGCCTCCCCGGCCCCTCCCCACGCAGGTGTGGTCACCTCTGAGTGACCACTGTCCACTCCAGCCTGGGGGGGGGGGGCGGCTTTATCAGGACCGGAACCCCGGAGTGATCCCGCAGTGACCACGGGGACACCCCGGAGTGACTATGGGAACACCCCGGAGAGACCCCGCAGTGACCACGGGGACACCCCCGGAGTGACTATGGGAACACCCCCGGAGAGACCCCGCAGTGACCGTGGGGACAGCCCCGCAGTGACCGTGGGGACAGCCCCACAGTGACCGTGGGGACACTCCCGCAGTGACCGTGGGGACAGCCCCAGCCCCGGCCCCGAGCGCTCCGCGGGCACCGCCCGGCCGAGCCCCGGGGGCACTGCGGATCTCGCTTTCTGTTTCTCCAATCCGAGGGCTTTAACGAGCGCTCGCTTTTGTTCCGCCCTCCTGCCCCGTTCCCTGCCCCGTTCCCATTCCCTGTTCCCATTCTCATTTTCCCCTTCCATTCCCATTTCCTCATTCCCGCTATTTCCTATTTTCCTGTTTCCCCATTCCCATTCCTGCTCCCATTTCCCCATTCCCGTTCCCCTGCTCCCCCATTCCCATCCCCATCCTTCCCCCGTTCCCATTCCCATTCCCGTTTCCCCATTCCCGTTTCCATTCCCATTCCAGTTCCCGTTTCCCCGTTCCCATTTCCCCGTTCCCCATTCCCGTTTCCGTTCCCATTCCCATTTCCCCATTTCCCATCCCCGTTCCCATTTCCCCATTCCCATTCCTATTCCCATTCCCATTTCCCCGTTCCCATTTCCCCGTTCCCGTTCCCATTTCCCCATTCCCATTCCCCATCCCCATTCCCATTTCCCCATTCCCATTCCCATTTCCCATCCCCGTTCCCATTTCCCCATTCCCATTTCCCCGTTCCCCACTCCCGTTTCCGTTCCCATTCCCATTTCCCATCCCGTTCCCATTCCCCATTTCCCCATTCCCATTTCCCCATCCCCGTTCCCATTTCCCCATTCCCGTTTCCATCCCCGTTCCCATTTCCCGTTCCCATTCCCATTTCCCATTCCCGTTTCCGTTCCCATTCCCATTTCCCCATTTCCCATCCCCGTTCCCATTTCCCCATTCCCATTTCCCATCCCCGTTCCCATTCCCCATTTCCCCATTCCCATTTCCCCGTTCCCATTTCCCCATTCCCGTTCCCGTTCCCATTCCCATTTCCCATTCCCATTCCCATTCCCCATCCCCATTCCCCATTCCCGTTTCCATCCCCGTTCCCGTTTCCCCGTTCCCGGCCCCGCTCCCCCTGACCTAATTCGCAGCCCCGGGGTTGTGACACAAATGAGGCCCGGGGACATCCGGGGGCCACCCACGGTGACAGCGGCTCCCCGGAGCGTCCCCGGGGCGGCAGCGGCCGCGGGCGACATCGGCGCTAATGAACGCAATTAACGCAATTAACGCGGCCGCGGGGCTTGGCCGCGCACCACCCGCCTGGAGCGGAGCCACGGCGAGCGCTGGGGAACGGCGGGAGGGGACAGCGGGGACAGAGAGGGGACGGGGGGACAGGGGGACAGAGGAGTGGCACTAAGGGACAGTGGGGACAGGGAGGGACAGAGAGGGGACAGAGAGGGGACAGGGGGGTGGCACTAAGGGACAGCGGGGACAGAGAGGGACAGCAGGGGGACAGGGGGACAGAGGAGTGGCACTAAGGGACAGCGGGGACAGAGAGAGGGGACAGCGGGGAGTGGCACTAAGGGACAGTGGGGACAGCGGGGACAGAGGGGACAGCGGGGGGACAGAGGGGGACAGAGGAGTGGCACTAGAGGGACAGAGTGGGGACAGGAGAGGGACAGAGAGGGACAGAGAGGGGACAGAGAGGGGACAGAGGGGGGACAGAGGGGAAAAACACCCACAAATTCCTGGGAAAAGAGCCACAAATTCCTGGGAAAATACCCCAAAATCCCTGGAAAAAGAGACAGTGGAGACAGTGAGGACAGTGGGGACAGTGAGGGGAGGACGGGGATTTGGGGCCATCCCAAAAATTCCCAAAGAATTTCAGGATCCTTGAGTTCCAGTCCCCAAAGTGCCTCAGGAGCAGGGTTTGGTGCCATCCCAAATATTCCCAAATTATCCCGGAATTCTGGTGGTTCAGTCCTAGATAGCCCAAAAATCCCAAAATTCCCTGTGCCCTCCTCTGGAAAAAGCTCAGGAATTCCTGGAAAATCAAGGGAACACCTGGAAAACCTCAGGAAAACCTTGAGAAAACCTAGATTCAACCCCAGGAATTCCTGGATAAACCTTGAGAATATCTGGGTAACACCAGGAAAACTTCAGGAATTCTTGGATAATACCAGGAAAACATTGAAAAAACCTCAGGAATGCCTGGAAAACCTCGGGAAGACCTGAAAAAGCTCAGGAATTCCTGGATAACACCAGAAATTCCTGGCAAACTTCAGGAACTCCTGGATCTTCTCAGAAACACCTGGAAAACCTCAGGAAAACGTGGAAAACCTGGATTTAACTCCAGGAATTCCTGGAAAACCAGAGAACAGCTGGAAAACACCAGGAACACCTGGAATATTCTTTGATAAGCTCAGGAATCTCTGGATAAGATCTTGAGCAAACCTGGATTTAAGTCCAGGAATTCCTGGATAAGCTCAGGAATTCCTGGATAACACCA
>JAKWBO010000684.1:0-31117 GCA_034336685.1 Luscinia luscinia | reverse complement strand
CAGGTCTACCCTTCTGGGGAATGCCGGCGGACACCAGGTCTACCCCTTAATCGGAATGCAGGCGGACAACAGGTCTACTCCCTTTCTCGGGAATGGCAGGCGGACAACAGGTCTACCCTTCAGCGGGAATGCAGGCGGACAACAGGTCTACCCTTTAGCGGGAATGCCGGCGGACACCAGGTCTACCCCTTAAGCGGGAATGCGGGCGGTCACCAGGTCTACCCCTTAATCGGGAATGTCGGCGGACAACAGGTCTACCCCTTAATCGGGAATGCAGGCGGACAACAGGTCTACCTCTTAAGCGGGAATGCCGGCGGACAACAGGTCTACCCCTTAATCGGGAATGCAGGCGGACAACAGGTCTACCCCTTGCTGGAATGCCGGGCGGACACCAGGTCTACCCCTTTAATCGGGAATGCAGGCGGACAACAGGTCTACCCCTAATCGGGAATGCAGGCGGACACCAGGTCTACCCCTTAAGCGGGAATGCCGGCGGACACCAGGTCTACCCCTTAATCGGGAATGCAGGCGGACACCAGGTCTACCCCTTAAGCCGGAATGCCAGGCGGACACCAGGTCTACCCCTTAATCGGGAATGCAGGCGGACAACAGGTCTACCCCTTAATCGGGAATGCAGGCGGACAACAGGTCTACCCCTTAATCGGGAATGCCGGCGGACAACAGGTCTACCCCTTAATCGGGAATGCCGGCGACAACAGGTCTACACTTCTTAGCGGGAATGCCGGGCGGACACCAGGTCTACCCCTTAATCGGGAATGCAGGCGGACACCAGGTCTACCCTTAATCGGGAATGCAGGCGACACCAGGTCTACCCCTTAATCGGGAATGCAGGCGGACAACAGGTCTACCCCTTAATCGGGAATGCCGGCGGACACCAGGTCTACCCCTTTAATCGGGAATGCCGGCGGACACCAGGTCTACCCCTTAATCGGGAATGCAGGCGGACAACAGGTCTACCCTTTTAAGCGGGAATGCCGGCGGACACCAGGTCTACCCCTTAATCGGGAATGCCGGCGGACACCAGGTCTACCCCTTTAATCGGGAATGCAGGCGGACACCAGGTCTACCCCTTTCAGCGGAATGCCGGCGGACACCAGGTCTACCCCTTAAGCGGGAATGCCGGCGGACACCAGGTCTACCCCTTGCGGGAATGCCAGCGACACCAGGGTCTACCCCTTAAGCGGGAATGCCGGCGGACACCAGGTCTACTCCTTAAGCGGGAATGCAGGCGGACAACAGGTCTACCCCTTAATCGGGAATGCCGGGCGGACACCAGGTCTACCCCTTAATCGGGAATGCAGGCGGACAACAGGTCTACCCCTTCTCGGGAATGCAGGCGGACAACAGGTCTACCCTTCAGCGGGAATGCCGGCGGACACCAGGTCTACCCCTTAATCGGGAATGCAGGCGGACAACAGGTCTACCCTTAAGCGGGAATGCCGGCGGACACCAGGTCTACCCCTTAAGCGGGAATGCAGGCGGACAACAGGTCTACCCCTTAAGCGGGAATGCCGGCGGACACCAGGTCTACCCCTTAATCGGGAATGCAGGCGGACAACAGGTCTACCCCTAAATCGCGAATGCAGGCGGACAACAGGTCTACCCCTTAATGCGGGAATGCCGGCGGACAACAGGTCTACCCCTTAATCGGAATGCAGGCGGACAACAGGTCTACCCCTTAAGCGGGAATGCCGGCGGACACCAGGTCTACCCCTTAATCGGGAATGCAGGCGGACAACAGGTCTACCCCTTAATCGGGAATGCATGCGGACACCAGGTCTACCCCTTAAGCGGGAATGCCGGCGGACACCAGGTCTACCCCTTAATCGGGAATGCCGGCGGACACCAGGTCTACCCCTTAAGCGGGAATGCCGGCGGACACCAGGTCTACCCCTTAATCGGGAATGCCGGCGGACAACAGGTCTACCCCTTAATCGGGAATGCCGGCGGACAACAGGTCTACCCCTTAATCGGGAATGCCGGCGGACAACAGGTCTACCCCTTAATCGGGAATGCAGGCGGACAACAGGTCTACCCCTTAAGCGGGAATGCCGGCGGACACCAGGTCTACCCCTTAGCGGGAATGCAGGCGGACACCAGGTCTACCCCTTAATCGGGAATGCAGGCGGACACCAGGTCTACCCCTTAATCGGGAATGCAGGCGGACACCAGGTCTACCCCTTAATCGGGAATGCAGGCGGACACCAGGTCTACCCCTTAAGCGGGAATGCCGGCGGACACCAGGTCTACCCTTAATCGGGAATGCAGGCGGACACCAGGTCTACCCCTTAAGCGGGAATGCCGGCGGACACCAGGTCTACCCCTTAATCGGGAATGCAGGCGGACAACAGGTCTACCCCTTCAGCGGGAATGCCGGCGGACACCAGGTCTACCCCTTAATCGGGAATGCCGGCGGACACCAGGTCTACCCCTTAATCGGGAATGCAGGCGGACAACAGGTCTACCCCTTAAGCGGGAATGCCGGCGGACACCAGGTCTACCCCTTAATCGGGAATGCAGGCGGACAACAGGTCTACCCCTTTCTCGGGAATGCCGGCGGACACCAGGTCTACCCCTTAATCGGGAATGCCGGCGGACACCAGGTCTACCCCTTAATCGGGAATGCAGGCGGACAACAGGTCTACCCCTTAAGCGGGAATGCCGGCGGACACCAGGTCTACCCCTTAAGCGGGAATGCCGGCGGACACCAGGTCTACCCCTTAATCGGGAATGCATGCGGACACCAGGTCTACCCCTTTCTCCAGAATGCCGACGGACACCAGGTCTACCCCTTAAGCGGGAATGCCGGCGGACACCAGGTCTACCCCTTAAGCGGGAACGCCAGCGGACACCAGGTCTACCCCTTAAGCGGGAATGCCGGCGGACACCAGGTCTACCCCTTAAGCGGGAATGCAGGCGGACAACAGGTCTACCCCTTTCTCGGGAATGCCGGCGGACACCAGGTCTACCCCTTAATCGGGAATGCAGGCGGACAACAGGTCTACCCCTTTCTCGGGAATGCAGGCGGACAACAGGTCTACCCCTTCAGCGGGAATGCAGGCGGACAACAGGTCTACCCCTTTAGCGGGAATGCCGGCGGACACCAGGTCTACCCCTTAAGCGGGAATGCGGGCGGTCACCAGGTCTACCCCTTAATCGGGAATGTCGGCGGACAACAGGTCTACCCCTTAATCGGGAATGCAGGCGGACAACAGGTCTACCCCTTAAGCGGGAATGCCGGCGGACACCAGGTCTACCCCTTAATCGGGAATGCAGGCGGACAACAGGTCTACCCCTTAAGCGGGAATGCCGGCGGACACCAGGTCTACCCCTTAATCGGGAATGCAGGCGGACAACAGGTCTACCCCTTAAGCGGGAATGCCGGCGGACACCAGGTCTACCCCTTAATCGGGAATGCAGGCGGACAACAGGTCTACCCCTTCTCGGGGAATGCCGGCGGACACCAGGTCTACCCCTTAATCGGGAATGCAGGCGGACAACAGGTCTACCCCTTCATCGGGAATGCAGGCGGACAACAGGTCTACCCTTTAGCGGGAATGCCGGCGGACACCAGGTCTACCCCTTAATCGGGAATGCAGGCGGACAACAGGTCTACCCCTTAAGCGGGAATGCAGGCGGACAACAGGTCTACCCCTTAAGCGGGAATGCAGGCGGACACCAGGTCTACCCCTTAACCGGGAATGCCGGCGGACACCAGGTCTACCCCTTAATCGGGAATGCAGGCGGACAACAGGTCTACCCCTTCATCGGGAATGCCGGCGGACACCAGGTCTACCCCTTAATCGGGAATGCAGGCGGACAACAGGTCTACCCTTCAACGGGAATGCCGGCGGACAACAGGTCTACCCCTTTAGCGGGAATGCCGGCGGACACCAGGTCTACCCCTTAAGCGGGAATGCGGGCGGACACCAGGTCTACCCCTTAATCGGGAATGTCGGCGGACAACAGGTCTACCCCTTAATCGGGAATGCAGGCGGACAACAGGTCTACCCCTTAAGCGGGAATGCCGGCGGACAACAGGTCTACCCCTTAATCGGGAATGCAGGCGGACAACAGGTCTACCCCTTAAGCGGGAATGCCGGCGGACACCAGGTCTACCCCTTAATCGGGAATGCATGGCGGACACCAGGTCTACCCCTTAGCGGGAATGCCGGCGGACACCAGGTCTACCCCTTAATCGGGAATGCCGGCGGACACCAGGTCTACCCCTTAAGCGGGAATGCCGGCGGACACCAGGTCTACCCCTTAATCGGGAATGCAGGCGGACAACAGGTCTACCCCTTAATCGGGAATGCCAGGCGGACAACAGGTCTACCCCTTAGTCGGGAAGGCCGGCGGACAACAGGTCTACCCCTTAATCGGGAATGCCGGCGGACAACAGGTCTACCCCTTAAGCGGGAATGCCGGCGGACACCAGGTCTACCCCTTAAGCGGGAATGCAGGCGGACACCAGGTCTACCCCTTAATCGGGAATGCAGGCGGACACCAGGTCTACCCCTTAATCGGGAATGCAGGCGGACAACAGGTCTACCCCTTAATCGGGAATGCAGGCGGACACCAGGTCTACCCCTTAAGCGGGAATGCCGGCGGACACCAGGTCTACCCCTTAATCGGGAATGCAGGCGGACACCAGGTCTACCCCTTAAGCGGGAATGCCGGCGGACACCAGGTCTACCCCTTAATCGGGAATGCAGGCGGACAACAGGTCTACCCCTTCAGCGGGAATGCCGGCGGACACCAGGTCTACCCCTTAATCGGGAATGCCGGCGGACACCAGGTCTACCCCTTAATCGGGAATGCAGGCGGACAACAGGTCTACCCCTTAAGCGGGAATGCCGGCGGACACCAGGTCTACCCCTTAATCGGGAATGCCGGCGGACAACAGGTCTACCCTTTATCGGGAATGCCGGCGGACACCAGGTCTACCCCTTAATCGGGAATGCCGGCGGACACCAGGTCTACCCCTTAATCGGGAATGCAGGCGGACAACAGGTCTACCCCTTAAGCGGGAATGCCGGCGGACACCAGGTCTACCCCTTAGCGGGAATGCCGGCGGACACCAGGTCTACCCCTTAATCGGGAATGCATGCGGACACCAGGTCTACCCCTTGCTCCGGAATGCCGACGGACACCAGGTCTACCCCTTAATCGGGAATGCAGGCGGACAACAGGTCTACCCCTTAAGCGGGAACGCCAGGCGGACACCAGGTCTACCCCTTAAGCGGGAATGCCGGCGGACACCAGGTCTACCCCTTAATCGGGAATGCCGGCGGACACCAGGTCTACCCCTTAATCGGGAATGCAGGCGGACAACAGGTCTACCCCTTAAGCGGGAATGCCGGCGGACACCAGGTCTACCCCTTAAGCGGGAATGCCGGCGGACACCAGGTCTACCCCTTAATCGGGAATGCATGCGGACACCAGGTCTACCCCTTTCTCCAGAATGCCGACGGACACCAGGTCTACCCCTTAAGCGGGAATGCCGGCGGACACCAGGTCTACCCCCTTAATCGGGAATGCAGGCGGACAACAGGTCTACCCCTTAAGCGGGAATGCCGGCGGACACCAGGTCTACCCCTTAAGCGGGAATGCCGGCGGACACCAGGTCTACCCCTTAATCGGGAATGCATGCGGACACCAGGTCTACCCCTTTCTCCAGAATGCCGACGGAAAACCAGGTCTACCCCTTAGCGGGAATGCCGGCGGACACCAGGTCTACCCCTTGACGGGAACGCCAGCGGACACCAGGTCTACCCCTTAGCGGGAATGCCGGCGGACACCAGGTCTACCCCTTAAGCGGGAGTGCAGGCGGACAACAGGTCTACCCCTTTCTCGGGAATGCCGGCGGACACCAGGTCTACCCCTTAATCGGGAATGCAGGCGGACAACAGGTCTACCCTTTCTCGGGAATGCAGGCGGACAACAGGTCTACCCTTCAGCGGGAATGCCGGCGGACACCAGGTCTACCCCTTAATCGGGAATGCAGGCGGACAACAGGTCTACCCCTTAAGCCGGGAATGCCGGCGGACACCAGGTCTACCCCTTAAGCGGGAATGCAGGCGGACAACAGGTCTACCCCTTAGCCGGAATGCCGGCGGACACCAGGTCTACCCCTTAATCGGGAATGCAGGCGGACAACAGGTCTACCCTTAATCGGGAATGCAGGCGGACAACAGGTCTACCCCTTAAGCCGGAATGCCGGGCGGACAACAGGTCTCACCCCTTAATCGGGGAATGCAGGCGGACAACAGGTCTACCCTTAAGCTGGAATGCCGGCGGACACCAGGTCTACCCCTTAATCGGGAATGCAGGCGGACAACAGGTCTACTCCCTAATCGGGAATGCATGCGGACACCAGGTCTACCCCTTAAGGACCGGAATGCCGGCGGACACCAGGTCTACCCCTTAATCGGAATGCCGGCGACACCAGGTCTACCCCTAAGCGGGAATGCCGGCGGACACCAGGTCTACCCCTTAATCGGGAATGCAGGCGGACAACAGGTCTACCCCTTAATCGGGAATGCCGGGCGGACAACAGGTCTACCCCTTAATCGGGAATGCCGGCGGACAACAGGTCTACCCCTTAAGCGGAATGCCGGCGCGACAACAGGTCTACCCCTTAATCGGGAATGCAGGCGGACAACCAGGTCTACCCCTTAATCGGGAATGCAGGCGGACAACAGGTCTACCCTTAATCGGGAATGCAGGCGGACACCAGGTCTACCCTTAATCGGGAATGCCGGCGGACACCAGGTCTACCCCTTAATCGGAATGCAGGCGGACACCAGGTCTACCCCTTAAGCGGAATGCCGGCGGACACCAGGTCTACCCCCTTAATCGGGAATGCAGGCGGACAACAGGTCTACCCCTTCAGCGGGAATGCCAGGCGGACACCAGGTCTACCCCTTAATCGGGAATGCCGGCGGACACCAGGTCTACCCTTTAATCGGGAATGCAGGCGGACACCAGGTCTACCCCTTAATCGGGAATGCCGGCGGACACCAGGTCTACCCCTTAATCGGGAATGCAGGCGGACAACAGGTCTACCCCTTAGCCGGAATGCCGGCGGACACCAGGTCTACCCCTTAATCGGGAATGCAGGCGGACAACAGGTCTACCCCTAATCGGGAATGCATGCGGACACCAGGTCTACCCCTTAGTCGGGAATGCCGGGCGGACACCAGGTCTACCCCTTAATCGGGAATGCCGGCGGACACCAGGTCTACCCTTAAGCGGGAATGCCGGCGGACACCAGGTCTACCCCTTAATCGGGAATGCAGGCGGACAACAGGTCTACCCCTTAATCGGGAATGCCGGCGGACACCAGGTCTACCCCTTAATCGGGAATGCAGGCGGACAACAGGTCTACCCCTTTAATCGGGAATGCAGGCGACAACAGGTCTACTCCCTTAGCTGGAATGCCGGCGGACACCAGGTCTACCCCTTGCGGGAATGCAGGCGGACACCAGGTCTCACCCTTAATCGGGAATGCAGGCGGACAACAGGTCTACCCCTTAATCGGGAATGCAGGCGGACACCAGGTCTACCCCTTAAGCGGGAATGCCGGCGGACAACAGGTCTACCCCTTAATCGGGAATGCAGGCGGACAACAGGTCTACCCCTTAATCGGGAATGCAGGCGGACAACAGGTCTACCCTTAAGCGGGAATGCGGGCGGACAACAGGTCTACCCCTTAATCGGGAATGCATGGCGGACACCAGGTCTACCCCTTAATCGGGAATGCAGGCGGACACCAGGTCTACCCCTTAATCGGGAATGCAGGCGGACAACAGGTCTACCCCTTAATCGGGAATGCAGGCGGACAACAGGTCTACCCCTTAATCGGGGAATGCAGGCGGACACCAGGTCTACCCTTTAATCGGGAATGCCGGCGGACACCAGGTCTACCCCTTAATCGGGAATGCAGGCGGACAACAGGTCTACCCCTTAAGCCGGAATGCCGGCGGACAACAGGTCTACCCCTTAATCGGGAATGCAGGCGGACAACAGGTCTACCCTTCAGCGGGAATGCCAGCGGACACCAGGTCTACCCCTTTAATCGGGGAATGCCGGGCGGACAACAGGTCTACCTCCTTAATCGGGAATGCAGGCGGACAACAGGTCTACCCTCTTAAGCGGAATGCCAGGCGGACACCAGGTCTACCCCTTAATCGGGAATGCAGGCGGACAACAGGTCTACCCCTTAAGCGGGAATGCAGGCGGACAACAGGCTCTACCCCTTAAGCGGGAATGCCGGCGCGACACCAGGTCTACCCCTTTAATCGGGAATGCAGGCGGACAACAGGTCTACCCCTTCAAGCCGGAATGCAGGCGGACACCAGGTCTACCCCTTAATCGGGAATGCAGGCGGACAACAGGTCTACCCCTTCAGCGGGAATGCCGGCGGACACCAGGTCTACCCCTTAATCGGGAATGCAGGCGGACACCAGGTCTACCCCTTAATCGGGAATGCAGGCGGACAACAGGTCTACCCCTTAGCGGGAATGCCGGGCGACACCAGGTCTACCCCTTAAGCGGGAATGCAGGCGGACAACAGGTCTCACCTCTTAATCGGGAATGCAGGCGGACAACAGGTCTACCCCTTAAGCGGGAATGCAGGCGGACACCAGGTCTACCCCTTAATCGGGAATGCCGGGCGGACACCAGGTCTACCCCTTAAGCGGGAATGCAGGCGGACACCAGGTCTACCCTTAAGCTGGAATGCAGGCGGACAACAGGTCTACCCCTTAATCGGGCAATGCAGGCGGACACCAGGTCTACCTTTATGCTGGAATGCCGGCGACACCAGGTCTACCCCTTAATCGGGAATGCAGGCTGACACCAGGTCTACCCCTTAATCGGGAATGCAGGCGGACAACAGGTCTACCCCTTAATCGGAATGCCGGCGGACAACCAGGTCTACCCCTTAATCGGGAATGCCGGCGGACAACAGGTCTACCCTTAATCGGGAATGCAGGCGGACAACAGGTCTCACCCTAATGCCGGAATGCCGGCGGACAACAGGTCTACCCCTTAATCGGAATGCAGGCGGCACAGGTCTACCCTTAAGCGGAATGCCGGCGGACACCAGGTCTACCCCTTAAGCGGAATGCCGGCGGACACCAGGTCTCACCCCTTAATCGGGAATGCAGGCGACACCAGGTCTACCCCTTAATCGGGAATGCCGGCGGACACCAGGTCTACCCCTTAATCGGGAATGCAGGCGGACACCAGGTCTACCCCTTAATCGGGAATGTGGGCGGACACCAGGTCTACCCCTTAATCGGGAATGCAGGCGGACACTAGGTCTACCCTTAAGCGGGAATGCCGGCGACACCAGGTCTACCCCTTAATCGGGAATGCAGGCGGACAACAGGTCTACCCCTTAAGCGGGAATGCCGGCGGACACCAGGTCTACCCCTTAAGCGGGAATGCCAGGCGGACACCAGGTCTACCCCTTAATCGGAATGCAGGCGGACAACAGGTCTACCCCTTAATCGGAATGCCGATGACACCAGGTCTACCCTTAATCGGAATGCAGGCGGACAACAGGTCTACCCTTTAAGCGGGAATGCCGGCGGACACCAGGTCTACCCCTTAAGCGGAATGCCGGCGGACACCAGGTCTACCCCTTAATCGGGAATGCAGGCGGACAACAGGTCTACCCCTTAACGGGAATGCCGGCGGACAACTAGGTCTACCTCCTAACCGGGAATGCAGGCGGACAACAGGTCTACCCCTTTCTCCGGAATGCCGGCGGACACCAGGTCTCACCCCTTAGCGGAAATGCCGGCGACACCAGGTCTACCCTCTATGCGGGAATGCCAGGCGACAACAGGTCTACCCCTTAATCGGGAATGCCGGGCGACACCAGGTCTACCCCTTAATCGGGAATGCCGGGCGGACACCAGGTCTACCCCTTAACGGGAATGCCAGGCGGACAACAGGTCTACCCCTTAATCGGGAATGCAGGCGGACACACAGGTCTACCCCTTAAGCGGGAATGCAGGCGGACACCAGGTCTACCCCTTAATCGGGAATGCATGGACAACTCAGGTCTACCCCTTAATCGGGAATGCAGGCGGACACTCAGGTCTACCCCTTAAGCGTGGAATGCAGGCGACAACAGGTCTACCCCTTAATCGGGAATGCAGGCGGACAACAGGTCTACCCCTTAAGCGGGAATGCCGGGCGGACACCAGGTCTACCCCTTGCCGGAATGCCAGGCGGACACCAGGTCTACCCCCTTAATCGGGAATGCAGGCGGACACCAGGTCTACCCCTTTATCCGGAATGTCGGGCGGACAACCAGGTCTACCCCTTAATCGGGAATGCCGGGCGGACACCAGGTCTACCCCTTAAGCGGGAACGCCAGGCGGACACCAGGTCTACCCCTTGCCGGGAATGCCAGGCGGACAACAGGTCTACCCCTAAGCGGAGTGCAGGCGGACATACAGGTCTACCCTTCTCGAAATGCCGGCGGACACCAGGTCTACCCCTTAATCGGGAATGGCATGGACAACAGGTCTACCCCTTAATCGGGAATGCCGGGCGGACAACAGGTCTACCCCTTAAGCGGGAATGCCGGCGGACACCAGGTCTACCCCTTAAGCGGAAAGCCAGGCGGACAACAGGTCTACCCCTTAAGCCGGAATGCCGGCGGACACCAGGTCTACCCCTTAGCGGGAATGCCGGCGGACAACAGGTCTACCCCTTTGCCGGGAATGCCGCGGACACCAGGTCTACCCCTTTAAGCGGAATGCCAGGCGGACAACAGGTCTACCCCCAATCCGGAATGCAGGCGGATAACAGGTCTACCCCTTTAGCCGGAATGCCGGCGGACACCAGGTCTACCCCTTTAATCGGGAATGCAGGCGGACAACAGGTCTACCCCTTAAGCCGGAATGCCGGGCGGACAACAGGTCTACCCCTTAATCGAGAATGCTGGCGGACAACAGGCTCTACCCTCCTAATCGAAATGATGCGGACAGGCTGGTCTACTTTTGCCGGAATGCCGGGCGATACCAGGTCTACCCTTAATCGGAATGCCGCGACAGGTCCACCTGCCGGAAGCGGCGGACACCAGGTCTACCCCTTAATCGGAATGCAGGCGGACAACAGGCTACCCCTTTAAGCGGGAATGCCGGCGGACAACAGGTCTACCCTCTAATCGGGAATGCCGGGCGACAACAGGTCTCACCCCTTGCCGGGAATGCCGCGACATCAGGTCTACCCTTGCCGGAATGCCGGCGACAACAGGTCTACCCCTTAATCGGGAATGCAGGCGACAACCAGGTCTACCCTTTAACGGGAATGCAGGCGGACAACAGGTCTACCCCTTAATCGGGAATGCAGGCGGACACCAGGTCTACCCCTTGCCGGAATGCCGGCGACACCAGGTCTACCCCTTAATCGGAATGCAGGCGGACACCAGGTCTACTCCTTAAGCTGGAATGCCGGGCGGACACCAGGTCTACCCCCTTAATCCGGAATGCAGGGCGGACAACAGGTCTACCCTTCAGCGCGGAATGCCGGCGACACCAGGTCTACCTCCTTAATCGGGAATGCAGGCGGACACCAGGTCTACCCCTAATCGGGAATGCAGGCGGACAACAGGTCTACCCCTTAAGCGGAATGCCGTATGACACAGGTCTACCCCCTTAACGGGAATGCAGGCGGACAACAGGTCTACCCCTTTAATCGGAATGCCGGCGGACACCAGGTCTACCCCTAATCGGAATGCAGGCGGACAACAGGTCTACCCCCTAATCGGAATGGGTGCGACACCAGGTCTCACCCTTTGCGGGAATGCCGGCGCGACACCAGGTCTACCCCTTAATCGGGAATGCCGGCGGACACTCAGGTCTACCTCTAAGCGGGAATGCCGCGCGACACCAGGTCTACCCCTTAATCGGGAATGCAGGCGACAACAGGTCTACCCTTTAATCGGAATGCAGGCGGACAACAGGTCTACCCCTTAATCGGGAATGGCAAGGACAACAGGTCTACCCCTTAATCGGGAATGCCAGGCGGACAACAGGTCTACCCTCTTAAGCTGGAATGCCACGGACACTCAGGTCTACCCTTCATGCGGGAATGCATGCGACACCAGGTCTACCCCTTAATCGGAATGCAGGCGGACAACAGGTCTACATCTCTTAATCGGGAATGCAGGCGGACACCAGGTCTACCCCTTAAGCGGGAATGCCGGGCGGACACCAGGTCTACCCCTTAATCGGGAATGCAGGCGGACAACAGGTCTACCCCTTAATCGGGAATGCAGGCGGACAACAGGTCTACCCCTTAAGCGGAATGCCGGGCGGACAACAGGTCTACCCCCTTAATCGGGAATGCAGGCGACAACAGGTCTACCCCTTAATCGGGAATGCAGGCGGACACCAGGTCTACCCCTTGGTCGGGAATGCGGGCGGACACCAGGTCTACCCCCTTAATCGGGAATGCAGGCGGACAACAGGTCTACCCCTTAATCGGGAATGCAGGCGGACAACAGGTCTACCCCTTAACGGGAATGCCGGGCGACACACAGGTCTACCCCTTAATCGGGAATGCAGGCGGACACCAGGTCTACCCCTTAACGGAATGCAGGCGACAACAGGTCTACCCCTTAATCGGGAATGCAGGCGGACAACAGGTCTACCCCTTAAGCTGGAATGCCGGGCGACACCAGGTCTACCCCTTAATCGGGAATGCAGGCGGACAACAGGTCTACCCCTTAACTCGGAATGCAGGCGGACAACAGGTCTACCCCTTAATCGGGAATGCAGGCGACAACAGGTCTACCCCTTAATCGGGAATACGGGCGGACAACAGGTCTACCCCTTAATCGGGAATGCAGGCGGACAACAGGTCTACCCCTAATCGGGAATGCAGGCGGACACCAGGTCTACCCCTTAAGTCGGAATGCCGGCGACAACAGGTCTACCCCTAATCGGGAATGCAGGCGGACAACAGGTCTACCCCTTAAGCGGGAATGCCGGGCGGACTAACAGGTCTACCCCTTAATCGGGAATGCAGGCGGACACCAGGTCTACCCCCTTAATCGGGAATGCAGGCGGACACCAGGTCTACCCCTTAATCGGGAATACGGCGGACAACAGGTCTACCCCTTAACCGGAATGCAGGCGGACAACAGGTCTACCCCTTAACTCGGAATGCCGGGCGGACAACAGGTCTACCCCTTAATCGGGAATGCAGGCGGACACCAGGTCTACCCCTTAATCGGGAATGCCGGCGGACAACAGGTCTACACTCCTTAATCGGGAATGCAGGCGGACAACAGGTCTACTCCTTAAGCCGGAATGCCGGGCGGACACCAGGTCTACCCCTTAATCGGAATGCAGGCGGACAACAGGTCTACCCCTTAAGTCGGGAATGCCGGCGGACAACAGGTCTACCCCTTAATCGGGAATGCAGGCGGACAACAGGTCTACCCTGATCGGAATGCAGGGCGGACACCAGGTCTACCCCTTAACGGGAATGCAGGCGACAACAGGTCTACCCCTAATCGGAATGCCGGGCGGACAACAGGTCTACCCCTTAAGCGGAATGCAGGCGGACACCAGGTCTACCCCTTTAATCGGGAATGCAGGCGGACAACAGGTCTACCCTCTAATCGGGAATGAGGCGGACAACAGGCTCACCCCTTTAGCGGAATGCCGGCGGACAACAGGTCTACCCCTTAACTGGAATGCAGGCGGACAACAGGTCTACCCCTTTAATCGGGAATGCAGGCGGACAACAGGTCTACCCTTTAAGTCGGGAATGCCGGCGGACAACAGGTCTACCCCTTAATCGGGAATGCCAGGCGGACAACAGGTCTACCCCTTAATCGGGAATGCAGGCGGACAACAGGTCTACCCCTAATCGGGAATACGGGCGGACAACAGGTCTACCCCTTAAGCTGGAATGCCGGCGGACAACAGGTCTACCTCTTAATCGGGAATGCAGGCGGACAACAGGTCTACTCCCTAATCGGGAAAAGGGCGGACAACAGGTCTACCCCTTAATCGGGAATGCAGGCGGACAACAGGTCTACCCCTAATCGGAATACGGGCGGACAACAGGTCTACCCCTTAAGCGGGAATGCCGGCGGACAACAGGTCTACCCCTTAATCGGGAATGCAGGCGGACAACAGGTCTACCCCCTAATCGGGAATAAGGCGGACAACAGGTCTACCCCCTAAGCGGAATGCCGGGCGGACAACAGGTCTACCCCTTTAATCGGGAATGCAGGCGGACAACAGGTCTACCCCTTAACCGGGAATGCAGGCGGACACCAGGTCTACCCCTTAATCGGGAATGCAGGCGGACAACAGGTCTACCCCTAATCGGGAATACGGGCGGACAACAGGTCTACCCTTTAAGCGGGAATGCCGGGCGGACAACAGGTCTACCCCTTTAATCGGGAATGCAGGCGGACAACAGGTCTACCCCTTAACTCGGAATGCCAGGCGGACACCAGGTCTACCCCTTAATCGGGAATGCAGGCGGACAACAGGTCTACCCCTTAATCGGGAATGCAGGCGGACAACAGGCCCACCCCTTAAGTCGGGAATGCCAGGCGGACAACAGGTCTACCCCTTAAGTCGGGAATGCCGGCGGACAACAGGTCTACCCCTAATCGGGAATGCAGGCGGACAACAGGTCTACCCCTTAATCGGAAATGTAGGCGGACACCAGGTCTACCCCTAGACCGGGAATACGGGCGGACAACAGGTCTACCCCTTAATCGGGAATGCAGGCGGACAACAGGTCTACCCCTTAATCGGGAATGCGGGCGGACAACAGGTCTACCCCTTAACTGGAATGCCGGGCGGACAACAGGTCTACCCCTTAATCGGGAATGCAGGCGGACAACAGGTCTACCCCTTAATCGGGAATGCAGGGCGACAACAGGTCTACCCCTTAAGCGGGAATGCCGGCGGACAACAGGTCTACCCCTTAAGCGGGAATGCAGGCGGACACCAGGTCTACCCCTTAATCGGGAATGCAGGCGGACAACAGGTCTACCCCTAATCGGAATACGGGCGGACAACAGGTCTACCCCTTAACGGGAATGCCGGGCGGACAACAGGTCTACCCCCTTAACGGGAATGCAGGCGGACAACAGGTCTACCTCTTAACCGGAATGCCGGCGGACAACAGGTCTACCCCTTAATCGGGAATGCAGGCGGACAACAGGTCTACCCCTTAATCGGGAATGCAGGCGGACAACAGGTCTACCCCTAATCGGGAATGCAGGCGGACAACAGGTCTACCCTTAATCCGGAATGCCGGGCGGACAACAGGTCTACCCCTTAATCGGGAATGCAGGCGACAACAGGTCTACCCCTTAATCGGGAATGCAGGCGGACAACAGGTCTACCTCTTAATCGGGAATGTCGGGCGGACAACAGGTCTACCCCTTAACCGGGAATGCAGGCGGACAACAGGTCTACCCCTTAATCGGGAATGCAGGCGGACAACAGGTCTACCCCTTAATCGGGAATGCAGGGCGGACAACAGGTCTACCCCTTAATCGGGAATGCAGGCGGACAACAGGTCTACCCCTTAATCGGGAATACGGGCGGACAACAGGTCTACCCCTTAACCGGAATGCCGGGCGGACAACAGGTCTACCCCTTAATCGGGAATGCAGGCGGACAACAGGTCTACCCCTTAATCGGAATGCAGGCGACAACAGGTCTACCCCTTAATCGGGAATGCCAGGCGGACAACAGGTCTACCCCTTAATCGGGAATGCAGGCGGACAACAGGTCTACCCCTTAACGTCGGGAATGCTGGCGGACACCAGGTCTACCCCTTAATCGGGAATGCAGGCGGACAACAGGTCTACCCTTAATCGGGAATAAGGGCGGACAACAGGTCTACCCCTTAAGCGGGAATGCCGGCGGACAACAGGTCTACCCTTTAATCGGGAATGCAGGCGGACAACAGGTCTACCCTTAATCGGGAATGTCAGGCGGACAACAGGTCTACCCCTTAATCGGGAATGCAGGCGGACAACAGGTCTACCCCTTAATCGGGAATAAGGGCGGACAACAGGTCTACCCCTTAAGCGGGAATGCCGGCGGACAACAGGTCTACCCCTTAATCGGGAATGCAGGCGGACAACAGGTCTACCCTCTAATCGGGAATAAGGGCGGACAACAGGTCTACCCCTTAATCGGGAATGCAGGCGGACAACAGGTCTACCCCTTGATCGGGAATAAGGGCGGACAACAGGTCTACCCCTTAATCGGGAATGCCAGGCGGACAACAGGTCTACCCCTTACGCGGAATACGGGCGGACAACAGGTCTACCCCTTAAGCGGGAATGCAGGCGGACAACAGGTCTACCCCTTAATCGGGAATGGTATGGACAACAGGTCTACCCCTTAACCGGGAATGCCGGCGGACAACAGGTCTACCCCTTAAGCGGGAATGCCGGCGGACAACAGGTCTACCCCTTAATCGGGAATGCAGGCGGACAACAGGTCTACCCCTTAATCCGGAATGCAGGCGGACAACAGGTCTACCCCTTAATCGGGAATGCAGGCGGACAACAGGTCTACCCCTTAACTGGAATGCAGGCGGACAACAGGTCTACCCCTTAATCGGGAATGCAGGCGGACAACAGGTCTACCTCTTAATCGGGAATGCAGGCGGACACCAGGTCTACCCCTTAATCGGGAATGCAGGCGGACAACAGGTCTACCCCTTAATCGGGAATGCAGGCGGACAACAGGTCTACCCCTTAATCGGGAATGCAGGCGGACAACAGGTCTACTCCTTAAGCGGGAATGCAGGCGGACAACAGGTCTACCCCTTAATCGGGAATGCCAGGCGGACAACAGGTCTACCCTTTAATCGGGAATGCAGGCGACACCAGGTCTACCCCTTAATCGGGAATGCAGGCGGACAACAGGTCTACCCCTTAATCGGGAATGCAGGCGGACAACAGGTCTACCCCTTAATCGGGAATGCAGGCGGACAACAGGTCTACCCCTTTAATCGGGAATGCAGGCGACAACAGGTCTACCCCTTAATCGGAATGCGGGCGGACAACAGGTCTACCCCTAACGGGAATAAGGGCGACAACAGGTCTACCCCTTAAGTCGGAATGCCGGGCGGACAACAGGTCTACCCCTTAATCGGGAATGCAGGCGGACAACAGGTCTACCCCTAATCGGAATACGGGCGACAACAGGTCTACCCCTTAAGCGGGAATGCCGGCGGACAACAGGTCTACCCCTTAAGCGGGAATGCAGGCGGACACCAGGTCTACCCCTTAATCGGGAATGCAGGCGGACAACAGGTCTACCCCTTAATCGGAATGCAGGCGGACAACAGGTCTACCCCCTAATCGGGAATGCAGGCGGACAACAGGTCTACCCCTTAATCGGGAATGCAGGCGGACAACAGGTCTACCCCCTTGACCGGAATGCAGGCGGACAACAGGTCTACCCCTTAATCGGGAATGCAGGGCGGACAACAGGTCTACCCCTTAACCGGAATGCAGGCGGACAACAGGTCTACCCCTTAAGCGGGAATGCCGGCGGACACCAGGTCTACCCCTTAATCGGGAATGCAGGCGGACAACAGGTCTACCCCTTAACCGGGAATGCAGGCGGACAACAGGTCTACCCCTTAATCGGGAATGCAGGCGACAACAGGTCTACCCCTTGCCGGAATGCAGGCGACAACAGGTCTACCCCTTAATCGGGAATGCAGGCGGACAACAGGTCTACCCCTTAATCGGGAATGCGGGCGGACAACAGGTCTACCCCTTAATCGGGAATGCAGGCGGACAACAGGTCTACCCCTTAATCGGGAATGCAGGCGGACAACAGGTCTACCCCTTAACTCGGAATGCAGGCGGACAACAGGTCTACCCCTTAATCGGGAATGCAGGCGGACAACAGGTCTACCCCTTAATCGGGAATGCAGGCGGACAACAGGTCTACCCCTTAATCGGGAATGCAGGCGGACAACAGGTCTACCCCTTAATCGGGAATGCAGGCGGACAACAGGTCTACCCCTTAGTCGGGAATGCAGGCGGACAACAGGTCTACTCCCTTAATCGGGAATGCCGGCGGACAACAGGTCTACCCCTTAATCGGGAATGCAGGCGGACAACAGGTCTACCCCTTAATCGGGAATGCAGGCGGACAACAGGTCTACCCCTTAATCGGGAATGCAGGCGGACAACAGGTCTACCCCTTAAGCTGGAATGCAGGCGGACAACAGGTCTACCCCTTAATCGGGAATGCAGGCGGACAACAGGTCTACCCCTTTAATCGGGAATACGGGCGACAACAGGTCTACCCCTTAAGCGGGAATGCCGGGCGACAACAGGTCTACCCCTTAATCGGGAATGCAGGCGGACAACAGGTCTACCCCTTAATCGGGAATGCAGGCGGACAACAGGTCTACCCCTTAACGGGAATGGCCGGGCGGACAACAGGTCTACCCCTTAACTCGGAATGCAGGCGGACAACAGGTCTACCCCTTAAGCGGGAATGCCGGCGGACAACAGGTCTACCCCTTAATCGGGAATGCAGGCGGACAACAGGTCTACCCCTTAATCGGAATGCAGGCGGACAACAGGTCTACCCCTTAATCGGAATGCAGGCGACAACAGGTCTACCCCTTAACGGGAATGCCGGGCGGACAACAGGTCTACCCCTTAACCGGAATGCGGGCGGACAACAGGTCTACCCCTTAATCGGGAATGCAGGCGGACAACAGGTCTACCCCTTAATCGGGAATGCCAGGCGACAACAGGTCTACCCTTAAGCGGAATGCCGGCGGACAACAGGTCTACCCCTTAATCGGAATGCCGGCGGACAACAGGTCTCACTCCTTAACCGGAATGCAGGCGGACACCAGGTCTACCCCTTAATCGGGAATGCAGGCGGACACCAGGTCTACCCCTTAATCGGGAATGCAGGCGGACAACAGGTCTACCCCTTAAGCGGGAATGCCAGTGACAACAGGTCTACCCCTTAATCGGGAATGCAGGCGGACAACAGGTCTACCCCTTAATCGGAATGCAGGCGGACAACAGGTCTACCCCTTAATCGGGAATGCAGGCGACACAGGTCTACCCCTTAAGCGGGAATGCCGGGCGACAACAGGTCTACCCCTTAATCGGGAATGCCAGGCGGACAACAGGTCTACCCCTTAATCGGGAATGCAGGCGGACAACAGGTCTACCTCTTAATCGGGAATGCAGGCGGACAACAGGTCTACCCCTTTAATCGGGAATGCGGGCGGACAACAGGTCTACTCCTTAAGCCGGAATGCAGGCGGACAACAGGTCTACCCCTTAATCGGGAATGCCGGGCGACAACAGGTCTACCCCCTAATCGGGAATGCAGGCGGACACCAGGTCTACCCCTAACTCGGAATGCAGGCGACAACAGGTCTACCCCTTAAGCGGAATGCCGGCGGACAACAGGTCTACCCCTTAAGCCGGAATGCAGGCGGACACCAGGTCTACCCCTTTAAGCGGGAATGCCGGCGGACAACAGGTCTACCCCTTAATCGGGAATGCAGGCGGACAACAGGTCTACCCCTTAAGTCGGGAATGCAGGCGACAACAGGTCTACCCCTTAATCGGGAATGCAGGCGGACAACAGGTCTACCCTTAATGGGAATGCAGGCGGACAACAGGTCTACCCCTTAAGCGGGAATGCCGGCGGACACCAGGTCTACCCCTTAATCGGAATGCAGGCGACAACAGGTCTACCCTTAATCGGGAATGCAGGCGGACAACAGGTCTACCCTTGCCGGAATGCAGGCGACAACAGGTCTACCCCTTAAGCGGGAATGCAGGGCGGACACCAGGTCTACCCTTTAATCGGAATGCAGGCGGACACCAGGTCTACCCCTTAATCGGGAATGCAGGCGGACAACAGGTCTACCCCTTAAGCTGGAATGCCGAGGACAACAGGTCTACCCCTTAATCGGGAATGCAGGCGGACAACAGGTCTACCCCTTAAGCGGGAATGCCGGCGGACAACAGGTCTACCCCTTAATCGGGAATGCAGGCGGACAACAGGTCTACTCCTTTAATCGGGAATGCAGGCGGACAACAGGTCTACTCCTTAAGCGGGAATGCCGGCGGACAACAGGTCTACCCCTTAATCGGGAATGCAGGCGGACAACAGGTCTACCCCTTAATCGGGAATGCAGGCGACACCAGGTCTACCCCTTAATCGGGAATGCAGGCGGACAACAGGTCTACCCCCTAATCGGGAATGCCGGCGGACAACAGGTCTACCCCTTAAGCGGGAATGCAGGCGGACAACAGGTCTACCCCTTGCTGGAATGCAGGCGGACAACCAGGTCTACCCCTTAATCGGAATGCAGGCGGACACCAGGTCTACCTCCTTAAGCGGGAATGCCGGCGGACAACAGGTCTACCCCTTAATCGGGAATGCAGGCGGACAACAGGTCTACCCCTTAAGCGGGAATGCCGGCGGACAACAGGTCTACCCCTTAATCGGGAATGCAGGCGGACAACAGGTCTACCCCTTAATCGGAATGCAGGCGGACAACAGGTCTACCCCTTAAGCGGAATGCAGGCGGACAACAGGTCTACCCCTTAAGCGGGAATGCCGGCGGACACCAGGTCTACCCCTTAAGCGGGAATGCCGGCGGACAACAGGTCTACCCCTTTAATCGGGAATGCAGGCGGACAACAGGTCTACCCCTTAATCGGGAATGCGGCGGACAACAGGTCTACCCCTTAATCGGAATGCAGGCGGACAACAGGTCTACCCCTTGACCCGGAATGCCGGCGGACAACAGGTCTACTCCTTAAGCGGGAATGCCGGCGGACAACAGGTCTACTCCCTTAATCGGGAATGCAGGCGGACAACAGGTCTACCCCTTAATCGGGAATGCAGGCGACAACAGGTCTACCCCTTAATCGGGAATGCAGGCGGACAACAGGTCTACCCCTTAGCCGGAATGCCGGCGGACAACAGGTCTACTCCTTAATCGGGAATGCAGGCGGACACCAGGTCTACCCCTTAATCGGGAATGCAGGCGGACAACAGGTCTACCCTCTAATCGGGAATACGGGCGGACAACAGGTCTACTCCTTAAGCGGGAATGCCGGGCGGACAACAGGTCTACACCCCTTAATCGGGAATGCAGGCGACAACAGGTCTACCCCTTAATCGGGAATGCAGGCGGACACCAGGTCTACCCCTTAATCGGGAATGCAGGCGGACAACAGGTCTACCCCTTAATCGGGAATACGGGCGGACAACAGGTCTACCTCTTAAGCGGGAATGCCAGGCGGACACCAGGTCTACCCTTAATCGGGAATGCAGGCGGACAACAGGTCTACCCCTTAATCGGGAATGCAGGCGGACAACAGGTCTACCCTTTAAGCGGGAATGCAGGCGGACAACAGGTCTACCCCTTAATCGGGAATGCGGGCGGACAACAGGTCTACCCTTTAACGGGAATGCCGGCGGACAACAGGTCTACTCCTTAATCGGGAATGCAGGCGGACAACAGGTCTACCCCTAATCGGGAATGCAGGGCGGACAACAGGTCTACCCCTTTAATCGGAATGTCAGCGGACAACAGGTCTACCCCTTAAGCGGGAATGCAGGGCGACAACAGGTCTACCCCTTAATCGGGAATGCAGGCGGACAACAGGTCTACCCCCTAATCGGAATAGCGGGCGACAACAGGTCTACCCCTTAAGCGGAATGCCGGGCGGACAACAGGTCTACTCCCTTAATCGGGAATGCAGGCGGACAACAGGTCTACCCCTTAATCGGGAATGCAGGCGGACAACAGGTCTACCCCTTAATCGGGAATGCAGGCGGACAACAGGTCTACCCTTAATCGGGAATGCAGGCGGACAACAGGTCTACCCCTTAAGCGGGAATGCCGGCGGACACCAGGTCTACCCTTAATCGGAATGCAGGCGGACAACAGGTCTACCCCTTAAGCGGGAATGCAGGCGGACAACAGGTCTACCCTTAAGCGGGAATGCCGGCGGACACCAGGTCTACCCCTTAATCGGGAATGCAGGCGGACAACAGGTCTACCCCTTAATCGGGAATGCAGGCGGACAACAGGTCTACCCCTTAAGCGGGAATGCCAGCGGACAACAGGTCTACCCCTTAATCGGGAATGCAGGCGGACAACAGGTCTACCCCTTAACCGGGAATGCTGGCGGACAACAGGTCTACCCCTTAATCGGGAATGCAGGCGGACAACAGGTCTACCCCTTAATCGGAATGCAGGCGACAACAGGTCTACCCCTTAAGCCGGAATGCCGGGCGGACAACAGGTCTACCCCTTAAGCGGGAATGCAGGCGACAACAGGTCTACCCTTAATCGGGAATGCAGGCGGACAACAGGTCTACCCCTTAATCGGGAATGCAGGCGGACAACAGGTCTACCCCTTAATCGGGAATACGGGCGACAACAGGTCTACCCCTTAAGCGGAATGCCGGCGGACAACAGGTCTACCCCTTAATCGGGAATGCAGGCGGACAACAGGTCTACCCCTTAATCGGGAATGCGGGCGGACAACAGGTCTACCCCTTAATCGGGAATGCAGGCGGACAACAGGTCTACCCCTTAATCGGGAATACGGGCGGACAACAGGTCTACCCCTTAAGCGGGAATGCCGGCGGACAACAGGTCTACCCCTTAATCGGGAATGCAGGCGGACAACAGGTCTACCCCCTAATCGGGAATAAGGGCGGACAACAGGTCTACCCCTTAATCGGGAATGCAGGCGGACAACAGGTCTACCCCCTAATCGGGAATACGGGCGGACAACAGGTCTACCCCTTAATCGGGAATGCAGGCGGACAACAGGTCTACCCCTTAATCGGAATGCAGGCGGACAACAGGTCTACCCCTTAATCGGAATGCAGGCGGACAACAGGTCTACCCCTTTAATCGGGAATGCAGGCGGACAACAGGTCTACCCCTTAATCGGGAATGCAGGCGGACACCAGGTCTACCCCTTAATCGGGAATGCAGGCGGACAACAGGTCTACCCCTTAATCGGGAATGCCGGCGGACACAGGTCTACCCCCTAATCGGGAATACGGGCGGACAACAGGTCTACCCCTTAGCCGGAATGCCGGCGGACAACAGGTCTACCCCTTAATCGGGAATGCAGGCGGACAACAGGTCTACCCCTTAATCGGAAAGCCGGCGGACACCAGGTCTACCCCTTAATCGGGAATGCAGGCGGACAACAGGTCTACCCCTTAATCGGGAATACGGGCGGACAACAGGTCTACCCCTTAAGCGGGAATGCCGGCGGACAACAGGTCTACCCCTTAATCGGGAATGCAGGCGGACAACAGGTCTACCCCCTAATCGGGAATAAGGGCGGACAACAGGTCTACCCCTTAATCGGGAATGCAGGCGGACAACAGGTCTACCCCCTGATCGGGAATAAGGGCGGACAACAGGTCTACCCCTTAATCGGGAATGCAGGCGGACAACAGGTCTACCCCTAATCGGGAATACGGGCGGACAACAGGTCTACCCCTTAGCCGGGAATGCCGGCGGACAACAGGTCTACCCCTTAATCGGGGAATGCAGGCGGACAACAGGTCTACCCCTAATCGGGAATAAGGCGGACAACAGGTCTACCCTTTAGCGGGAATGCCGGCGGACAACAGGTCTACCCTTTAAGCGGGAATGCAGGCGACACCAGGTCTACCCCTTAATCGGGAATGCAGGCGGACAACAGGTCTACCCCTAATCGGAATACGGGCGGACAACAGGTCTACCCCTAAGCGGAATGCCGGCGGACAACAGGTCTACCCCTTAATCGGGAATGCAGGCGGACAACAGGTCTACCTCTTAAGCCGGAAAGCCGGCGGACACCAGGTCTACCCCTTGCTCGGAATGCAGGCGGACAACAGGTCTACCCCTTTCTCGGGAATGCAGGCGGACAACAGGTCTACCCCTTAATCAAGAATGCAGGCGACAACAGGTCTACCCCCTTAAGCGGGAATGCCGGGCGGACAACAGGTCTACCCCTTAATCGGGAATGCAGGCGGACAACAGGTCTACCCCTTAATCGGGAATGCAGGCGGACACCAGGTCTACCCCTTAATCGGGAATGCAGGCGGACAACAGGTCTACCCTTAATCGGGAATGCAGGCGGACAACAGGTCTACCCCTTAATCGGGAATGCAGGCGGACAACAGGTCTACCCCTTAATCGGGAATGCAGGCGGACACCAGGTCTACCCCTTAATCGGGAATGCAGGCGGACAACAGGTCTACCCTTAATCGGAATACGGGCGGACAACAGGTCTACCCCTTAAGCGGGAATGCCGGCGGACAACAGGTCTACCCCTTAATCGGGAATGCAGGCGGACAACAGGTCTACCCCTTAATCGGGAATGCAGGGCGGACAACAGGTCTACCCCTTAATCGGGAATGCAGGCGGA
Source organism: Luscinia luscinia (assembly GCA_034336685.1). NCBI lineage: Eukaryota > Metazoa > Chordata > Aves > Passeriformes > Muscicapidae > Luscinia > Luscinia luscinia. Next base: position 6,615 of record JAKWBO010000684.1, on the reverse strand, counting down.
CAACAGGTCTACCCCTAATCGGAATACAGGGCGGACAACAGGTCTACCCCTTAATCGGAATGCAGGCGGACAACAGGTCTACCTCTAATCGGGAATGCGGGCGGACAACAGGTCTACCCCTTAAGCGGGAATGCCGGCGGACAACAGGTCTACCCCTTAATCGGGAATGCAGGCGGACAACAGGTCTACTCCCTAATCGGGAATAAGGGCGGACAACAGGTCTACCCCTTTAGCGGGAATGCCGGCGGACAACAGGTCTACCCCTTAGCCGGAATGCATGCGGACACCAGGTCTACCCTTAATCGGGAATGCAGGCGGACAACAGGTCTACCCCCTAATCGGGAATACGGGCGGACAACAGGCTCTACCCTTAAGCTGGAATGCCAGGCGGACAACAGGTCTACCCCTTAATCGGGAATGCAGGCGGACAACAGGTCTACCCTTAAGTCGGGAATAGCCGGCGGACACCAGGTCTACCCCTTAATCGGGGAATGCAGGCGGACAACAGGTCTACCCCTTAATCGGGAATGCAGGCGGACACCAGGTCTACCCCTTAATCAAGAATGCAGGCGGACAACAGGTCTACCCCTTTAGCGGGAATGCCGGCGGACAACAGGTCTACCCCTTGACCGGGAATGCAGGCGGACAACAGGTCTACCCCTAATCGGGAATGCAGGCGGACAACAGGTCTACCCCTAATCGGGAATGCAGGCGGACAACAGGTCTACCCCCTAATCGGGAATACGGGCGGACAACAGGTCTACCCCTTAAGCTGGAATGCCAGGCGACAACAGGTCTACCCTTAATCGGGAATGCAGGCGGACAACAGGTCTACCCCTTAATCGGGAATGCAGGCGGACACCAGGTCTACCCTTTAATCGGGAATGCAGGCGGACAACAGGTCTACCCCTAATCGGGAATAATGGGGCGACAACAGGTCTACCCCTTAAGCGGGAATGCCAGGCGGACAACAGGTCTACCCTTTAATCGGAATGCAGGCGGACAACAGGTCTACCCCTTAATCGGGAATGCAGCGCGACACCAGGTCTACCCCTTAATCGGGAATGCAGGCGGACAACAGGTCTACCTCTTAATCGGGAATACGGGCGGACACCAGGTCTACCCCTTAAGCGGGAATGCCGGGCGGACAACAGGTCTACATCCCTTAATCGGAATGCAGGCGGACAACAGGTCTACCCTAATCGGGAATGCGGGCGGACAACAGGTCTACACCCTTAATCGGGAATGCCAGGCGATAACAGGTCTACCCTTAATCGAATGCAGGCGGACAACAGGTCTACCCCTTAATCGGGAATGCCGGCGGACAACAGGTCTACCCCTTAATCGGGAAATGCAGGCGGACAACAGGTCTACCCCCTAATCGGGAATACCGGGCGGACAACAGGTCTACCCTTTAATCGGGAATGCACGCTGACAACAGGTCTACCTTCTTAATCGGGAATAGCAGGCGGACAACAGGTCTACCCCCTTAAGCGGGAATGTCAGGCGGACAACAGGTCTACCCCTTAATCGGAATGCATGGCGACAACAGGTCTACTCCTAAGCGGGAATGCCGGCGGACAACAGGTCTACCCCTTAATCGGGAATGCAGGCGGACAACAGGTCTACCCTTTAATCGGGAATGCAGGCGACAACAGGTCTACCTCTTAATCGGAATGGCATGGACACCAGGTCTACCCCTTAATCGGGAATGCAGGCGGACAACAGGTCTACCCTTAATCGGGAATGCGGGCGGACAACAGGTCTCACCCCTTAAGCGGGAATGCAGTGCGACAACAGGTCTCACCCTTTAATCGGGAATGCAGGCGGACAACAGGCTCTACCCCTTAATCGGGAAATGGCATGACAACAGGTCTCACCCCTTAATCGGGAATGCAGGCGGACAACAGGTCTCACCTCTAATCGGAATACGGGCGTGACAACAGGTCTACCCCTTAAGCGGAATGCCGGCGGACAACAGGTCTACCCTCTAATCGGGAATGCAGGCGGACAACAGGTCTACCCCTTAGTCGGAATGCGGGCGACAACAGGTCTACCTCTAAGCTGGAATGCGGGCGGACAACAGGTCTACTCCTTAATCGGGAATGCAGGCGGACAACAGGTCTACTCCCTTAATCGGGAATGGCAGGCGGACACCAGGTCTACCCTTAATCGGGAATGCAGGGCGGACAACAGGTCTACCCCTAATCGGGAATGCCAGGCGGCAACAGGTCTACCCTTAAGCGGGAATGCCAGGCGACAACAGGTCTACCCCTTAATCGGAATGCAGGCGACAACAGGTCTACCCCTTAATCGGGAATGCAGGCGGACAACAGGTCTACTCCTAATCGGGAATACGGGCGGACAACAGGTCTACCCTTAAGCTGGAATGCCGAGCGACAACAGGTCTACCCCTTAATCGGAATGCAGGCGGACAACAGGTCTACCTCTTAATCGGGAATGCAGGCGGACACCAGGTCTACCCCTTAATCGGGAATGCAGGCGGACAACAGGTCTACCCCTAATCGGGAATGCGGGCGGACAACAGGTCTACCCCTTGCTCGGAATGCCGGGCGACAACAGGTCTACCCCTTAATCGGGAATGCAGGCGGACAACAGGTCTACCCTCTAATCGGGAATGCAGGCGGACAACAGGTCTCACCCTTTAATCGGGAATGCAGGCGGACAACAGGTCTACCCCTAATCGGGAATACGGGCGGACAACAGGTCTACCCCTTAAGCGGAATGCCGGGCGACAACAGGTCTACCCCTTAATCGGGAATGCAGGCGGACAACAGGTCTACCCCTAATCGGAAAGGGCGGACAACAGGTCTACCCCTTAATCGGAATGCAGGCGGACAACAGGTCTACCCCTAATCGGAATACGGCGGACAACAGGTCTACCCCTTAGCGGAATGCCGGCGGACAACAGGTCTACCCCTTAATCGGGAATGCAGGCGGACAACAGGTCTACCCCTTAATCGGAATGAGGCGGACAACAGGTCTACCCTTAATCGGGAATGCCAGGCGGACAACAGGTCTACCCTTAATCGGGAATGCAGGCGGACAACAGGTCTACCCTTAATCGGGAATGCAGGCGACAACAGGTCTACCCCTTAATCGGAATGGCATGGACAACAGGTCTACCCTTTAATCGGGAATACAGGCGGACAACAGGTCTACCCCTTAAGCGGAATGCATGCGGACAACAGGTCTACCCTTAATCGGGAATGCAGGCGGACAACAGGTCTACCCCTTAATCGGGAATGGCATGGACACCAGGTCTACCCCTTAATCGGGAATGCAGGCGGACAACAGGTCTACCCCTTAATCGGGAATACGGGCGGACAACAGGTCTACCCCTTAAGCCGGAATGCCGGCGGACAACAGGTCTACCCCTTAATCGGGAATGCAGGCGGACAACAGGTCTACCCCTTAATCGGGAATGCGGGCGGACAACAGGTCTACCCCTTAATCGGGAATGCAGGCGACAACAGGTCTACCCCTTGATCGGGAATGCAGGCGACAACAGGTCTACCCCTTAATCGGAATGCAGGCGGACAACAGGTCTACCCCTAATCGGGAATACGCGGACAACAGGTCTACTCCTTAAGCCGGAATGCCAGGCGGACAACAGGTCTACTCCTTAATCGGGAATGCAGGCGGACAACAGGTCTACTCCCTTAATCGGGAATAGCGGGCGACACACAGGTCTACCCCTTGCCGGAATGCCGGCGGACAACAGGTCTACCTCTTAAGCGGAAATGCAGGCGGACACCAGGTCTACCCCTTAATCGGGAATGCAGGCGGACACCAGGTCTACCCTTAATCGGGAATACAGGCGGACAACAGGTCTACCCTTAAGCTGGAATGCCGGCGGACAACAGGTCTACCCCTTAATCGGGAATGCAGGCGGACACCAGGTCTACCCCTTAATCAAGAATGCTATGGACAACAGGTCTACCCCTTAAGCGGGAATGCCAGGCGACAACAGGTCTACACTCCTTAATCGGGAATGCTAGGCGGACACCAGGTCTACCCCTTAATCGGGAATGCAGGCGGACAACAGGTCTACCCTCTAATCGGAATGCAGGCGGACAACAGGTCTACCTCTTAATCGGGAATGCAGGCGGACAACAGGTCTACCCCTTAACGGAAATGCCAGGCGGACACCAGGTCTACCCCTTAAGCCGGAATGCAGGCGGACAACAGGTCTACCCCTTAGCCGGGAATGCCGGCGGACACCAGGTCTACCCTTTAATCGGGAATGCAGGCGGACAACAGGTCTACCCCTTAGTCGGAATGCCGGTGACAACAGGTCTACCCCTTAAGCGGGAATGCAGGCGGACAACAGGTCTCACCCCTTAAGCGGAATGCCGGCGGACACCAGGTCTACCCCTTAATCGGGAATGCAGGCGGACACCAGGTCTACCCCTTAATCGAGAATGCAGGCGACAACAGGTCTACCCCCTTTAGTCGGAATGCCGGCGGACAACAGGCTCTACCCCTTAATCAGGAATGCAGGCGGACAACAGGTCTACCCTTTAGTCGGGAATGCAGGCGGACAACAGGTCTACCCCTTAAGCGGGAATGCAGGCGGACAACAGGTCTACCTCTTAATCGGAATGCAGGCGGACAACAGGTCTACCTCTAATCGGAATATGGGCGGACAACAGGTCTACCCCTTAAGCGGAATGCCGGGCGGACAACAGGTCTACCCCTTAATCGGGAATGCAGGCGGACAACAGGCTCTACCCTTAATCGGGAATGCAGGCGACAACAGGTCTACCCTTTAATCGGGAATGCAGGCGGACAACAGGCTCATACCCCTAATCGGAATGCAGGCGGACAACAGGTCTACCCCTGCCGGAATGCCGGCGGACAACAGGTCTACCCCTTAATCGGAATGCCGGCGGATACCAGGTCTACCCCTTAATCGGAATGGCAGGCGACACCAGGTCTACCCCTTAATCGGGAATGCAGGCGGACAACAGGTCTACCCCTAATCGGGAATACGGGCGGACAACAGGTCTACCCCTTAACTGGAATGCAGGCGGACAACAGGTCTACCCCTAAGCGGAATGCAGGCGGACAACAGGTCTACCCCTTAAGCGGGAGAAAGGGCGGACAACAGGTCTACCCTTTAATCGGGAATGCAGTGCGACAACAGGTCTACCCCTTAATCGGGAATACGGGCGGACAACAGGTCTACCCCTTAAGCGGGAATGCCGTGGACAACAGGTCTACCCCTTAATCGGAATGCAGGCGACAACAGGTCTACCTCTGATCGGGAATAAGGGGCGACAACAGGTCTACCTCTTAAGCCGGAATGCCAGGCGGACAACAGGTCTACCCCTTAATCGGAATGCAGGCGGACAACAGGTCTACCCCTTAATCGGAATGCAGGCGGACACCAGGTCTACCCCTTAATCGGAATGCAGGCGGACAACAGGTCTACCCCTCAATCGGGAATACGGGCGGACAACAGGTCTACCCCTTAAGCCGGAATGCCGGGCGGACAACAGGTCTACCCCTTAATCGGAATGCAGGCGGACAACAGGTCTCACCTCTTAATCGGGAATGCAGGCGGACACCAGGTCTACCCCTTAAGCGGGAATGCCGGCGGACAACAGGTCTACCCTTAATCGGAATACGGGCGGACAACAGGTCTACCCCTTAAGCCGGAATGCCGGGCGGACAACAGGTCTACCCTTTAATCGGGAATGCAGGCGGACAACAGGTCTACCCCTAAGTCGGGAATAAGGGGCGGACAACAGGTCTACCTCTTAATCGGAATGCAGGCGGACAACAGGTCTACCTCTGATCGGGAATGAAGGGCGGACAACAGGTCTACCCTTAATCGGGAATGCAGGCGGACACCAGGTCTACCTCTAATCGGGAATACGGGCGGACAACAGGTCTACCCCTTAATCGGGAATGCAGGCGGACAACAGGTCTACCCCTTAATCGGGAATGTAGGCGACAATAGGTCTACCCCTTAATCGAATAAGGGCGGACAACAGGTCTACCCTTTAGCGGGAATGCCAGGCGGACAACAGGTCTACCCCTTAATCGGGAATGCAGGCGGACACCAGGTCTACCCCTTAATCGGGAATGCAGGCGGACAACAGGTCTACCTCTTAATCGGAATACAGGCGGACAACAGGTCTACCCCTTAAGCCGGAATGCCGGCGGACAACAGGTCTACCCCTTAATCGGGAATGCAGGCGGACAACAGGTCTACCTCTTAACGCGGAAATGCCGGGCGGACAACAGGTCTACCCCTTAATCGGGGAATGCAGGCGGACAACAGGTCTACCCTTGATCGGGAATGCCGGCGGACAACAGGTCTACCCCTTAATCGAGAATGCAGGCGGACAACAGGTCTACCTCTTAATCGGGAATGCAGGCGACAACAGGTCTACCCCTTTAATCGGGAATGCCAGGTGACAACAGGTCTACCCCTTAATCGGGAATGCAGGCGGACAACAGGTCTACTCCCTTAATCGGAATGCCAGGCGACAACAGGTCTACCCCTTAATCAGGAATGCAGGCGGACAACAGGTCTACCCCTTAATCGGAATGCAGGCGGACAACAGGTCTCACCCTTAATCG
>JAKWBO010000683.1:0-31147 GCA_034336685.1 Luscinia luscinia | reverse complement strand
ATCCCATCCCATCCCAATCCCAGGGATCCCATTCCCGATCCCATGGATCCTGATCCATCCCATGGATCCCATCCCATGGATCCCATTATCCCATTCCCAATCCCATTAACCTCTCTGCTGCCAGGCTGCACAGCCCGTCCCAGCCCATGGATCCCATTATCCCATTCCCATTTTCCCATTCCCAATCCCATTAACCTCTCACCCGCCAGGCTGCACAGCCCGCTCCATCCCATGGATCCCATCCCATTATCCCATCCCCATTATCCCATTCCCAATCCCGTTAACCTCTCCGCTGCCAGGCTGCACAGCCCGCTCCAGCCCATTGATCCCATCCCAATCCCAGGGATCCCATTCTCGATCCCATGGATCCTGATCCCATCCCATGGATCCCATCCCATGGATCCCATAGATCCCATCCCATTATACCATTCCCATTATTATCCCATTAACCCCTGGGCTACCAGGCTACACAGCCCGTCCCAGCCCATGGATCCCATTATCCCATTCCCAATCACATTAACCTCTCCGCCGCCAGGCTGCACAGCCCATTCCAGCCCATGGATCCCATCCCATCCCATGGATCTCATCCCATGGATCCCATTATCCCATTCCCAATCCACATTAACCTCTCCGCTGCCAGGCTGCACAGCCCGTCCCAGCCCATGGATCCCATCCCATAGATCCCATTCCCATTATTATCCCATTAACCCCTTGGCTGCCAGGCTGCACAGCCCGTCCCATCCCATGGATCCCATCCCATTATCCCATTCCCATTATCCCATTCCCAGTCCCGTTAACCTCTCCGCTGCCAGGCTGCACAGCCCGTCCCATCCCATGGATCCCATTATCCCATTCCCATTATCCCATCCCCATTATCCCATTCCCAGTCCCGTTAACCTCTCCACCGCCAGGCTGCACAGCCCGTCCCAGCCCATGGATCCCATTATCCCATGGATCCCAGCCCATGGATCCCATCCCATTATCCCATTCCCATTATCCCATTCCCAGTCCCGTTAACCTCTCCGCCACCAGGCTGCACAGCCCGTCCCAGCCCATGGATCCCATTATCCCATTATCCCATTCCCATTATCCCATCCCATTATCCCATTCCCAGTCCCATTAACCTCTCCGCCGCCAGGCTGCACAGCCCGTCCCAGCCCATGGATCCCATCCCATGGATCCCATCCCATCCCATGGATCCCATTATCCCATCCCATTATCCCATTCCCAATCCCGTTAACCTCTCCGGCCGCCCAGGCTGCACAGCCCGTCCCATCCCATGGATCCCATTATCCCATTCCCATTATCCCATCCCATTATCCCATTCCCAGTCCCGTTAACCTCTCCGCCGCCAGGCTGCACAGCCCGTCCCAGCCCATGGATCCCATCCCATGGATCCCATTATCCCATTCCCATTATCCCATTCCCATTATCCCATTCCCATTATCCCATTCCCAGTCCCGTTAACCTCTCCGCTGCCAGGCTGCACAGCCCGTCCCAGCGCTCCTTGAGCTCGCCCAGCAGCTCCTCCAGCGGCTGCAGGTCCTGGGGCAGCCGCGCCCCCTCCCGCAGCGCCCGCCCGCTGCGCAGCGTGGCCTCGTACACCGGCCGCTTCCCCCGCAGAACCTTCTGGAACACCTGCGGGCCCCGAGCCCCTCGCGTGGGTGCGGGGTCCCCAGATGGGGTGGGGGGAGAGGAGACTCCAGCAGGAGATACCAGCACCCCAGACCCCCCAAACCTGCAGGGTGGCTCTGGGGAGTTGCCCAGCCCCCCCCCCTCGGAGATGGGGATCCCCCCTGAACCCCAATTCCGCCCCGGGACCCCCCGGGGCGAGGGGCCGAGCCCCACCTTGTGCTCAGCCAGCTGGCACTTGATGGCCTCGGGGCTGGGGGCCGCGTCCTGCGGCTCCTCCAGGCTGCGCTCCACCTCGTCCATCCAGTCCAGGAGCAGCCGCCGGGACTCGCTGAACTGCGGGGGGAGGGGCGACGGGGAGGGGGAGGGGTGTGGCGGGATGAGGGCACAGCCCCTCCCAACCCATGGTACAGCCCCTCCCAGCCCAGGGCAGAGCCCCTCCCCACCCCAGGACAGAGCCCTCTCCCCAGGGCAGAGTCCCCACGCAAGGGCAGAGCCCCTCCCCAGCCCAGGGTCAATCCCCCCAGCCCAGGGCAGAGCCCCTCCTCTCCCCAGGGCAGAGCCCCCAGCCAGGGCAGAGCCCCTCCCCACCCCAGGGTCAGTCCCCACCCCAGGGCAGAGCCCCCAGCCCAGGACAGAGCCCCCAGCCCAGGGCAGAGCCCCTCCTCTCCCAGGGTCAGTCCCCCAGCCCAGGGTCAGAGCCCCTCCCCACCCCAGGGCAGAGCCCCCAGCCCAGGGCAGAGCCCCCTCCCCTCCCCAGGGCAGAGCCCCCAGCCCAGGGCAGAGCCCCTCCCCAGGTCAGAGCCCCTCCCACCCCAGGGTCAGAGCCCCTCCCCACCCCAGGACAGAGCCCCCAGCCCAGGGCAGAGCCCCCTCCCCAGGGCAGAGCCCCTCCCCACCCGCCCCTCCCGCACCTGCTTGCTCCGTTTCCGCGCCTCCTCCAGCGCCGCGCCCCGCTCGCCCGCCCGCTGCAGCAGCTTGCCCAGGCGCTCCCGGGCCGCCAGCACCAGGCTCTGCATCGCCGCCCCGTCCTGCCTGCGGCTGCCGTCCCTCAGCCGAGCGGCCGCCGCCTCCAGGCTGGCCAGCTGCTCGCCCTGGGCGCTGGCCTCCTGCAGCAGGGCCTGCGGGGGAGCCAGGGAGGGGCTTGGTGGTGGGGAGCCCCAGGAAGCAGCCCGGGGCAGGAACGGGGCAGGAACGGGGCAGGAACAGGGGCAGGAACGAGGGCAGGAACGGGGCAGGAACGGGGCAGGAAAGGGGCAGGAAAGGGGCAGGAAAGGGGCAGGAACGGGGCAGGAACGGGGCAGGAAAGGGGCAGGAAAGGGGCAGGAACGGGGCAGGAACGGGGCAGGAAAGGGGCAGGAACGGGGCAGGAAAGGGGCAGGAACGGGGCAGGAACGGGGCAGGAACGGGGCAGGAAAGGGGCAGGAACGGGGCAGGAACGGGGCAGGAAAGGGGCAGGAACGGGGCAGGAACGGGGCAGGAACGGGGCAGGAAAAGGGGCAGGAAAAGGGGCAGGAACGGGGCAGGAACGGGGCAGGAACGGGGCAGGAAAGGGGCAGGGAGCAGCAAAAATGGGACAGGGAGCCGCAAAAAATGGGACAGGGAGCTCCAGGAACCCGTGCCAGGAACGGGGGCAGGAACGGGGCAGGAACGGGGCAGGAAAGGGGCAGGAACGGGGCAGGAACGGGCGCAGGAACGGGTCAGGAACGGGGCAGGAACGGGGCAGGAACGGGGCAGGAACGGGGCAGGAAAGGGGCAGGAAAGGGGCAGGAACAGGGGCAGGAAAGGGGCAGGAAAGGGGCAGGAACGGGGCAGGAACAGGGGCAGGAAAGGGGCAGGAACGGGGCAGGAAAGGGGCAGGAACGGGGCAGGAAAGGGGCAGGAACGGGGCAGGAAAGGGGCAGGAACGGGGCAGGAACGGGGCAGGAACGGGGCAGGAACGGGGCAGGAAAGGGGCAGGAAAGGGGCAGGAACGGGGCAGGAACGGGGCAGGAACAGGGGCAGGAAAGGGGCAGGAACAGGGCAGGGAGCAGCAAAATGGGACAGGGAGCCCCAAAAAATGGGACAGGGAGCGCCAAAAATGCGATAGGGACCTCCAGGAACCCGTGCCAGGAACGGGACAGGAACGGGACAGGGAGCAGCAGGAACCCGTGCCAGGACAGGACAGGGAGCCCCAAAAATGCGATAGGGAGCTCCAGGAACCCGTGCCAGGAACGGGACAGGAACGGGACAGGGAGCACCAGGGACCCGTGCCAGGACAGGGAGCACTGGTCACACTCACCCCACTGCTGTGGGGACACAAATCCCATTTTCAGCAATCCCTGGGGGGATCCCTGCAGGTGCCACCCGCTCGGGCAGACCCCAGCCCCACAAACCCTGAGGGCATTGTGCTCGTGCAGACCCCAGCCCCAATACTGGGAGACCCTCGTGCAGACCCCAGCCCCACAAACCCCGAGGGCATTGTGCTCAGGCAGACCCCAGCCCCACAAACTGATCCTGGGGAACCCTCATGCAGACCCCAGCCCCAATACTGGGGGACCCTCATGCAGACCCCAGCCCCACAAAACCGATCCTGGGGGACCCTCGTGCAGACCCCAGCCCCAATACTGGGGGACCCTCGTGCAGACCCCAGCCCCACAAACTGATCCTGGGGAACCCTCATGCAGACCCCAGCCCCAATACTGGGGGACCCTCGTGCAGACCCCAGCCCCACAAACTGATCCTGGGGGAACCCTCGTGCAGACCCCAGCCCCATAAACTGGGGACCCTCATGCAGACCCCAGCCCCATAAACTGATCCTGGGGGAACTCTCATGCAGACCCCAGCCCCAGTCCTGGGGAGACCCTCGTGCAGACCCCAGCCCTAATTCCGGGGGGACCTCGTGCAGACCCCAGCCCCAGTCCTGGGGGACCCTCATGCAGACCCCAGCCCCATAAACTGATCCCGGGGGTACCCTCGTGCAGACCCCAGCCCCAATCCCGGGGACCCTCGTGCAGACCCCAGCCCCAATCCCGGGGGACCTCGTGCAGACCCCAGCCCCAATTCCGGGGGACCTCGTGCAGACCCCAGCCCCAATCCCGGGGACCTCGTGCAGACCCCAGCCCCAATCCCGGGGGGACCCTCATGCAGACCCCAGCCCCAATCCCGGGGGACCCTCGTGCAGACCCCAGCCCCACGGGCCCGCCCCGCGCCCCCCTTGCCTTGTGCTGCTGGATCTGGGCCGTGACGGTGTCCAGCACGAAGCTGGGGGGCTCGGGGGACCCCAGCAGCTCCTCGGCGTGGCCGAGCCAGCGCAGCAGCTCCTGCGCCGCGCCGTGGAACTCGGTGCTGACCGCCAGCCCCTCGGCCAGGCGCTCCTGCGGGCGGGGCCGGCGTGTGACCCCCGGGCCGGGCGAGGCGCGGCCGCGCAGCCCCCCGGCCCCTCACCTTCCTCTGGAGCGCCTCGGCCTGCACGCTGTCCCACTTGTGCTGCAGCAGGCGCAGGCTGTGCTCGGTGCTGCACGGCCGGGCCGCGGGGCTCGAGTCCAGCAGGCGCCGCAGCCGCTCGCGCAGCGCCCGGTACGGCCCGGAGCGCGCCTCCAGCTCCCGGCACAGCTCCTAAAGGGACAGACAGACGGACAGAGGGACACAGGATGGACAGATGGACATGGGGACCGGCCCGGAGCGCGCCTCCAGCTCCCGGCACAGCTCCTGCACAGACAGACGGACAGAGGGACACAGGATGGACATGGGGACCGGGCCGGAGCGCGCCTCCAGCTCCCGGCACAGCTCCTGGACAGACAGATGGACAGACAGACATGGGATGGACAGACACAGGGACCGGCCCGGAGCGCGCCTCCAGCTCCCGGCACAGCTCCTGCACAGACAGACAGACGGACATGGGACAGATGGACATGGGGACCGGCCCGGAGCGCGCCTCCAGCTCCCGGCACAGCTCCTAAAGGGACAGACGGACAGAGGGACATGGGATGGACAGAGGGACACGGGGACCGGCCCGAGCGCGCCTCCAGCTCCCGGCACAGCTCCTGGACAGACAGACGGACAGAGGGACACAGGATGGACAGAGGGACACAGGGACCGGCCCGGAGCGCGCCTCCAGCTCCCGGCACAGCTCCTAAAGGGACAGACAGACGGACAGAGGGACATGGGATGGACATGGGGACCAGCCCGGAGCGCGCCTCCAGCTCCCGGCACAGCTCCTGCACAGACAGACGGACAGAGGGACAGAGGGACACAGGATGGACATGGGGACCAGCCCGAGCGCGCCTCCAGCTCCGGCACAGCTCCTGGACAGACAGACGGACAGACAGACATGGGGACCGGCCCGAGCGCGCCTCCAGCTCCCGGCACAGCTCCTGGACAGACAGACGGACAGACAGACATGGGGACCGGCCCGAGCGCGCCTCCAGCTCCCGGCACAGCTCCTGGACAGACAGACGGACAGAGGGACACAGGATGGACAGAGGGACCAGCCTGGAGCGCGCCTCCAGCTCCCGGCACAGCTCCTAAAGGGACAGACAGACGGACATGGGATGGACAGAGGGACACAGGGACCGGCCCGGAGCACGCCTCCAGCTCCCGGCACAGCTCCTGGACAGACAGACGGACAGACATGGGACAGATGGACATGGGGACCGGCCCGGAGCACGCCTCCAGCTCCCGGCACAGCTCCTGGACAGACAGATGGACAGACAGACATGGGATGGACAGAGGGACACAGGGACCGGCCCGAGCGCGCCTCCAGCTCCCGGCACAGCTCCTAAAGGGACAGAGAGACGGACAGAGGGACACAGGATGGACATGGGGACTAGCCTGAGCGCGCCTCCAGCTCCCGGCACAGCTCCTGGACAGACAGACGGACAGACAGACATGGGATGGACAGAGGGACACAGGGACCGGCCTGGAGCGCGCCTCCAGCTCCCGGCACAGCTCCTGGACAGACAGACGGACAGACAGAGGGACAGATGGACATGGGGACCGGCCCGGAGCGCGCCTCCAGCTCCCGGCACAGCTCCTGCACAGACAGACGGACAGACAGACATGGGGACCGGCCCGGAGCGCGCCTCCAGCTCCCGGCACAGCTCCTAAAGGGACAGACGGACAGACAGAGGGACAGATGGACATGGGGACCGGCCCGGAGCGCGCCTCCAGCTCCCGCACAGCTCCTGCACAGACAGACGGACAGATGGACACAGGATGGACAGAGGGACACAGGGACCGGCCTGGAGCGCGCCTCCAGCTCCCGGCACAGCTCCTAAAGGGACAGACAGACAGACATGGGACAGATGGACATGGGGACCGGCCCGAGCGCGCCTCCAGCTCCCGGCACAGCTCCTGGACAGACAGACGGACAGAGGATGGACAGAGGGACACAGGGACCAGCCCGAGCGCGCCTCCAGCTCCCGGCACAGCTCCCGGACAGACAGACGGACAGAGGGACACAGGATGGACAGAGGGACACAGGGACCAGCCCGAGCGCTCCTCCAGCTCCCGGCACAGCTCCCGGACAGACAGACAGACAGAGGGACACAGGATGGACAGAGGGACACAGGGACCAGCCCGGAGCGCGCCTCCAGCTCTCGGCACAGCTCCCGGACAGACAGACAGACATGGGACAGAGGGACACAGGGACCAGCCCGAGCGCGCCTCCAGCTCCCGGCACAGCTCCTAAAGGGACAGACAGACAGACATGGGACAGATGGACATGGGGACCAGCCTGGAGCGCGCCTCCAGCTCCCGGCACAGCTCCTGCACAGACAGACGGACAGAGGGACACAGGATGGACAGACAGAGGACCAGCCCGAGCGCGCCTCCAGCTCCCGGCACAGCTCCTAAAGGGACAGACAGACGGACATGGGGACCGGCCCGGAGCGCGCCTCCAGCTCCGGCACAGCTCCTGCACAGACAGACGGACAGAGGGACACAGGATGGACAGACAGAGGGACCAGCCCGGAGCGCGCCTCCAGCTCCCGGCACAGCTCCTAAAGGGACAGACAGACAGACAGACATGGGACAGAGGGACATGGGATGGACAGACATAGGGACGGGCCCAGAGCGCCTCCAGCTCCCGGCACAGCTCCTGGACAGACAGACAGACGGACAGACAGACGTGAGACAGGGATGGGGACAAGGCAGGCAGCCACAGCGAACAGGGAGAGGGGACGAAGAGAGGGGTGGGGATGGGGACAGGGACAGGTTCAGGACAAGGACAGGGACAGGGACAGGGACGAGGACAAGGACAGGGACAAGGACAGGGACAGGTTCAGGACAAGGACAGGGACAGGGACAAGGACAAGGACAAGGACAGGTTCAGGACAAGGACAGGGACAAGGACAGGGACAGGACAAGGACAAGGACAAGGACATGGACAGGGACAAGGACAAGGACAAGGACAAGGACAAGGACAAGGACAAGGACAAGGACAGGGACATGGACAGGGACAAGGACAAGGACAGGTTCAGGACAAGGACAGGGACAAGGACAAGGACAAGGACAAGGACAAGGACAAGGACGAGGACAGGGACAGGACAAGGACAAGGACAAGGACAGGTTCAGGACAAGGACAGGGACAAGGACAGGGACAAGGACAAGGACAGGTTCAGGACAAGGACAGGGACATGGACAGGGACAGGTTCAGGACAAGGACAGGGACAAGGACAGGGACAGGGACAAGGACAGGGACAAGGACAGGGACAGGTTCAGGACAAGGACAGGGACAAGGACAGGGACAAGGACAGGTTCAGGACAAGGACAGGGACAAGGACAGGGACAGGTTCAGGACAAGGACAGGGACAAGGACAAGGACAAGGACAAGGACAGGGACAAGGACAAGGACAGGGACAAGGACAAGTTCAGGACAAGGACAAGGACAGGGACAAGGACAGGTTCAGGACAAGGACAAGGACAAGGACAGGGACATGGACAGGGACAAGGACAAGGACAGGGACAAGGACAAGGACAAGGACAGGTTCAGGACAAGGACAGGGACAAGGACAAGGACAGGTTCAGGACAGGGACAGGGACGAAGACAGGGACAAGGACAGGGACAATGACAGGGACAGGGACAAGGACAAGGACAAGGACAAGGACAAGGACAAGGACAAGGACAGGGACAAGAGACAAGGACAGAGACAAGGACAAGTTCAGGACAAGGACAAGGACAGGGACAAGGACAGGGACAAGGACAGGACAAGGACAAGGACAGGGACAAGGACAGGGACAAGGACAGGTTCAGGACAAGGACAGGGACAGGGACAAGGACAAGGACAAGGACAGGTTCAGGACAAGGACAAGGACAAGGACATGGACAGGGACAAGGACAGGGACAAGGACAGGGACAAGGACAAGGACAAGGACAAGGACAAGGACAAGGACAAGGACAAGGACGGGGACAGGGACAAGGACAGGGACAATGACAGGGACAGGGACAAGGACAAGGACAAGGACAGGGACAAGGACAAGGACAATGACAGGGACAAGGACAAGGACAGGGACAAGGACAAGGACAAGGACAAGGACAAGGACAGGGACAAGGACAAGGACAGGGACAAGGACAAGTTCAGGACAAGGACAAGGACAGGGACAAGGACAGGGACAAGGACAAGGACAGGGACAGGGACAAGGACAGGGACAAGGACAAGGACAAGGACAAGGACAGGGACAAGGACAAGGACAGGGACAAGGACAAGTTCAGGACAAGGACAAGGACAGGGACAAGGACAGGGACAAGGACAGGGACAAGGACAAGGACAAGGACAGGGACAGGACAAGGACAAGGACAGGGACAAGGACAAGGACAGGGACAAGGACAGGGACAAGGACAAGGACAAGGACAAGGACAGGGACAGGGACAAGGACAAGGACAAGGGACAAGGACAGGGACAAGGACAGGGACAAGGACAAGGACATCTCCTGCTCCGTCCCACAGAGCTGGAGGAGCTGAGGAGGGGCAGGCACAGGGGCAGCAGGGGACAGGGGACGGGGGGCACACGTCCCCCGGGTCCCGAGCAGGCGCTGGCTCTCACCAGGTGGGCGTTGAGCTGCTCTCTGGTGGCGTCCGGGGGGCCCCAGGCGGGTTTGGAGCAGAAGAGCTGCAGCTCCACCTGCTCCAGCCACTGCAGCAGCTCGGTGATCTCCAGGGTGATGTCCTGCACCTGCGGGCCAGGGGGTCAGCGCCGGCACCGCCACGGCCCTGCCCGGGTGTGGCCCTGGGCTGGGGAGTCCCTCTAATGGGGTGGCCCTTGGGTGGGGTGGCCCTTGGGTGGGGTGTCCCTTGGATGGGGTGGCCCTTGGATAGGCTGTTCTTTTTATGGGGTGTCCCTTGGCTGGGGAGTCCCTTTAATGGGGTGTCCCTTTAATGGGGAGTTCTTTCTATGGGCTGTCCCTTTAATGGGGTGGCCCTTGGATGGGATGTTCTTTTTATGGGGTGTCCCTTGGCTGGGGAGTCCCTTTAATGGGGTGTCCCTTTAATGGGGAGTTCTTTCTATGGGCTGTCCCTTTAATGGGGTGGCCCTTGGATGGGGAGTTCTTTCTATGGTGTGTTCCTTTACTGAGATGTCCCTTCAATGGGGCGTCCTTGAATGTGATGTCCCTTTAATGGGCTGTCCCTTGAATGGGGTGACCTTTAATGGGATGTCCTTTCAATGGGGTGTCCCTTCAATGGGGTGTCCTTTTAATAGGGTGTGCCTTACATGGGCTGTCCCTTGAATTGGGATGTCCTTTTAATGGGATATTCCTTTAATGGGCTGTCCCTACAATGGGGTGTTCCTTTAATGGGATGTCCCTTGGATGGGGTGTCCCTTGAATTGGGGTGTCCTTTAATGGGATGACCCTACAGTGGGGTGTCCCATGAATTGGGGTGTCCTTTGAATGGGATGACCCTACAATGGGGTGTCCCTTCAATGGGGTGTCCCTTGGATGGCCTGTTCTTTTTATGGGGTGTCCCTTGGCTGGGGAGTCCCTTTAATGGGGTGTCCCTTCAATGGGGTGTCTTTTTAATAGGATGTCACTTCAATGGGGTGTCCCCTAAATGGGGTGTTCCTGTAATGGGGTGTCCCATGAATTGGGGTGTCCTTTGAATGGGATGACCCTACAATGGGGTGTCTCTTGAACTGGGGAGTCCCTTGAATAGGGTGTCCCTTCAATGGGGTGTTTCTTTTTGGGGTGTTCCTTTAATGGGGTGTCCCTTTATGTAGTGTCCCTTTAATGGCATGTCCCTTTAATGGGATATCCCTTGAATTGGGTGTCCCTTCAATGGGGTGTCCCCTGAATGGGATGTCCCTTTAATGAGATGTCCCTTCAATGAGATGTCCCTTTAATTGGGTGTCCCTTTAATGGGGTGTCCCTTTAATGGGGTGTCCCTTTAATGGGGTGTCCCTTTAATGGGATGTCCCTTTAATTGGGTGTCCCTTTAATTGGGTGTCCCTTTAATGGGGTGTCCCTTTAATGGGGTGTCCCTTTAGTGGGATGTCCCGTGAATTGGATGTCCCTTTAATTGGATGTCCCTTTAATGAGATGTTCCTTGAATTTGGTGTCCCTTTAATGGGATGTCCCTTGAATGACACGTCCCTTGAATTGGGGTGTCCCTTGGATGGGATGCCCCTTTAATTGGGGTGTCCTTTGAATGGGGTGTCCCTACAATGGGATGTCCGTTTAATTGGGTGTCCCTACAATGGGGTGTCCCTTGAATTGGGTGTCCCTTTAATGGGGTGTCCCTACAATGGGATGTCCCTTTAATTGGGTGTCCCTTTAATGGGATGCCCCTTTAATTGGGGTGTCCTTTGAATTGGGTGTCCCTACAATGGGATGTCCGTTTAATTTGGTGTCCCACCAATGGGGT
The DNA here is from genome assembly GCA_034336685.1 of Luscinia luscinia. NCBI lineage: Eukaryota > Metazoa > Chordata > Aves > Passeriformes > Muscicapidae > Luscinia > Luscinia luscinia. Next base: position 19,677 of record JAKWBO010000683.1, on the reverse strand, counting down.
GTCCCTTGAATTGGGTGTCCCTTTAATTGGGGTGCCCCTTTAGTGGGATGTCCCTTTAATGGGGTGTCCCTACAATGGGATGTCCCTTTAATTTGGTGTCCCTTTAATGGGGTGTCCCTTTAATTTGGTGTCCCTTCAATGGGGTGTCCCTTTAATGGGGTGTCCCTTTAATTGGGGTGTCCTTTGAATGGGGTGTCCCTACAATGGGATGTCCGTTTAATTGGGTGTCCCTTGAATTGGGGTGTCCCTTTAATGGGGTGTCCCTTTAATTTGGTGTCCCTTGAATTGGGTGTCCCTTTAGTGGGATGTCCCTTTAATGGGGTGTCCCTTTAATGGGGTGCCCCTTTAATGGGATGTCCCTTTAATTTGGTGTCCCTTTAATGAGATGCCCCTTTAACGAGCCGTGATCTGCTCATCCCGTCCCTCCTGGCAGGACGCTCCTTAGGTTGGCACATCCCTTACCAAGGTGAGTTATCCCAAAATCTCCAGTGCCCCAGCACGCCCCAGTGACCCCAGGGTAACCCTCTGCCCCTCCCCCTTGGCACCGCTCGTGTTCCCAAAAAACCCAAATTCCCCCAGTTCCTTAGGGAGCCGTCACCCCTCCCCCCTTCACAGAGTTTGGGTCATTCCCTGTCTGGAGACACTGGCACTGCCCAGTTTGGGTCACTCCCTCTGTCTGGTGACACTGGCACTGCCCAGTTTGGGTCACTCCCTCTCTGGTGACACTGGCACTGCCCAGTTTGGGTCATTCCATCCCTGGTGACACTGGCACTGCCCAGTTTGGGTCACTCCCTCTGTGGTGACACTGGCACTGCCCAGTTTGGGTCACTCCCTCTCTGGTGACACTGGCACTGCCCAGTTTGGGTCACTCCCTGTCTCTGGTGACACTGGCAGTGCCAGTTTGGGTCATTCCATCCCTGGTGACACTGGCACTGCCCAGTTTGGGTCACTCCTCTCTCTGGTGACACTGGCAGTGCCCAGTTTGGGTCATTCCCTCCCTGGTGACACTGGCACTGCCCAGTTTGGGTCATTCCCTGTCTGGTGACACTGGCACTGCCCAGTTTGGGTCACTCCCTGTCTGGTGACACTGGCACTGCCCAGTTTGGATCATTCCTCTCTGGTGACACTGGCACTGCCCAGTTTGGGTCACTCCCTGTCTGGTGACACTGGCAGTGCCAGTTTGGGTCATTCCCTCTCTGGTGACACTGGCACTGCCCAGTTTGGGTCACTCCTCTCTGGGGACACTGGCACTGCCCAGTTTGGGTCATTCCTGTCTGGTGACACTGGCACTGCCCAGTTTGGGTCATTCCCTCTCCCTGGTGACACTGGCACTGCCCAGTTTGGGTCATTCCCTCTCCCTGGTGACACTGGCAGTGCCAGTTTGTGTCACTCCCTGTCTGGTGACACTGGCACTGCCCAGTTTGTGTCACTCCCTCTCTCCGGGTTGTTGGCACTGCCCAGTTTGGGTCACTCCCTGTCTGGTGACACTGGCACTGCCCAGTTTGGATCATTCCCTCTCTGGTGACACTGGCAGTGCCCAGTTTGTGTCACTCCCTCTCTCCCGGGTTGTTGGCACTGCCCAGTTTGGGTCACTCCCTGTCTGGTGACACTGGCACTGCCCAGTTTGGATCATTCCCTGTCTGGTGACACTGGCACTGCCCAGTTTGGGTCACTCCTCTCTCTGGTGACACTGGCACTGCCCAGTTTGGGTCATTCCCTCTCTGGTGACACTGGCACTGCCCAGTTTGGATCATTCCCTCTCTCTGGTGACACTGGCACTGCCCAGTTTGGGTCATTCCTCTCTCTGGTGACACTGGCAGTGCCCAGTTTGGGTCACTCCCTGTCTGGTGACACTGGCACTGCCCAGTTTGTGTCACTCCCTCTCTCTGGTGACACTGGCAGTGCCCACTTCGCCCCGTACCTGGCTGAGGTTGTTCTCCAGCTCCAGCTGCCGGCTCTCGCTCAGGCTCAGCACGAGCTCCCAGTGCTGCCCCAGCTGCTCCAGGCTGCGCCTCAGCCCCTCCTCGCCCTCGGCCTCGCCCCGGCCGGCGAGCAGCAGCCCCCGGCCGGCCTCGGTCACCGACTGCACCGTGCGGGCGTGGGACAGCACGTCCGTGCGGAGAACCTGGGGAACCGCACCCCATAGAGCCCACCGAGCCCCCAAAATCTGCACAGAGCCCCCAAACCTCACAGAGCCCCCCAGAGCCCCCCAGAGCCCCCCAGAGCCCCCCAAACCTGACAGAGCCCCCAAACCGCACAGAGCCCCCCAGAGCCCCCAGAGCCTCACACAGCCCCGCACCGTGCGGGCGTGGGACAGCACGTCCGTGCGGAGAACCTGGGGAGCCGCACCCCATAGAGCCCACAGAGCCCCCAAACCCCTCCCAGAGCCCCCCAAACCTGACAGAGCCCCCAGAGCCCCCCAGAGCCTCACACAGCCCCGCACCGTGCGGGCGTGGGACAGCACGTCCGTGCGCAGCACCTGGGGGGAGGCAGGGGTCAGGGGGGCTCCTGCACCCCACAGAGCCCCCAGAGCCCCCCAAACCTGACAGAGCCTCCCCAGAGCCCCCAAACCTGACAGAGCCCCCAGAGCCCCGCACCGTGCGGGCGTGGGACAGCACGTCCGTGCGGAGAACCTGGGGGAGCCGCACCCCATAGAGCCCACAGAGCCCCCAAACCTGCACAGAGACCCCCAGAGCCCCCAAACCTCACAGAGGCCCCCAGAGCCCCCCAGGGCCCCCCAGAGCCCCCCAGAGCCCCCCATCCCGCCACTCTGGCTGTGCCCACCATGAGGTGCCACCCTGGCAGTGCCATTCCTGTTACCCCCTGTAACCCCTCGCCCCCTTTGCCCCTCACCCGGTGTTTTGCCAGCTCGATCTCACAACCCTGCAGTTCCCCAGTGCCCCCTGTGCCCCCCGTGCCCCTCACCCAGTGCTTGGCCAGCTCGATCTCACAGCCCTGTGCCCCCAACGCCCCCCGGTGCCCCCCGTGCCCCGTACCCGGTGCTTGGCCAGCTCAATCTCGCAGCCCTGCAGGTTCCCCAGTGCCCCCGTGCCCCCGTGCCCCCCGTGCCCCCTCACCCTGTGCTTGGCCAGCTCGACCTCGCAGCCCTGCAGGTCCCCAATGCCCCCAATGCCCCCAGTGCCCCCCGTGCCCCCGTGCCCCCAGTGCCCCCAATGCCCCAAATGCCCCCGTGCCCCCTGTGCCCCCCTGTGCCCCCTGTGCCCCCCGTGCCCCCTCACCCTGTGCTTGGCCAGCTCGATCTCGCAGCCCTGCAGGTCCCCAATGCCCCCAATGGCCTCCAGTGCCCCCGTGCCCCCGTGCCCCCTGTGCCCCGTACCCGGTGCTTGGCCAGCTCCACCTCGCAGCCCTGCAGGTCCCCAATGCCCCCAATGCCCCCAATGCCCCCAGTGCCCCCGTGCCCCCAATTCCCCCTCACCCGGTGCTTTGCCAGCTCCACCTCGCAGCCCTGCAGGTCCCCAATGCCCCCAATGCCCCCTGTGCCCCCCAATGCCCCCAGTGCCCCCTTTGCCCCTCACCCTGTGCTTGGCCAGCCTCGACCTCGCAGCCCTGCAGGTCCCCCGTGCCCCCGTGCCCCCCGTGCCCCCCAATTCCCCCCCCTCACCCCGGTGTTTTGCCAGCTCCACCTCGCAGCCCTGCAGGTCCCCAGTGCCCCCAGTGCCCCCAATGCGCCCAATGCCCCCAATGCCCCCGTGCCCCCCGTGCCCCCGTGCCCCCATGCCCTCACCCTGTGCTTTGCCAGCTCCACCTCGCAGCCCTGCAGGTCCCCAATGCCCCCGTGCCCCCCGTGCCCCCGTGCCCCCATGCCCCTCACCCGGTGCTTTGCCAGCTCCACCTCGCAGCCCTGCAGGTCCCCAGTGCCCCAATGCCCCCATGCCCCCGTGCCCCCATGCCCCCTCACCCGGTGCTTGGCCAGCTCCACCTCGCAGCCCTGCAGGTCCCCGCGCAGCGCCGGCGGCTCCCGCAGCCGCTCCCGGGTGCGGCTCAGCCACTGCAGCAGCTCCTGCAGCTGCGCCTGGAACTGGCCCAGCCCCAGCAGCGCCGCCTCCAGCTCGTGCTGGGGGCAGCGCCGCTGGGAGGGGCGCCGCGGTGCCGCCCGTGCCAACTGTGCCACCCCAGTGCCCACCTGTGCCACCCCAGTGCCGCCCGTACCCACTGTGCCATCTGTGCCACCCCAGTGCCACCCGTGCCATCCCAGTGACACCCCAGTGCCATCCCAGTGCCACCCGTGCCAACTGTGCCATCCCAGTGCCCACCAGTGCCACCCGTGCCACCCTAGTGACACCCCAGTGCCACCCGTGCCACCCCAGTGCCCACCAGTGCCACCCGTGCCAACTGTGCCCACCCGTGCCAACTGTGCCACCCCAGTGCCGCCTGTACCATCCCAGTGACACCCCAGTGCCCACCAGTGCCGCCCGTGCCAACTGTGCCACCCCAGTGACACCCCAGTGCCACCCGTGCCACCCCAGTGCCCACCTGTGCCCACCCGTGCCAACTGTGCCACCCCAGTGCCACCCCAGTGCCACCCGTGCCACCCCAGTGACATCCCAGTGCCACCCCAGTGCCACCCGTGCCAGCTGTGCCACCCCAGTGCCACCCATGCCATCCCAGTGCCCACCTGTGCCCCCAGTGCCCCCCAGTGCCACCTGTGCCCCCAGTGCCCCCAGTGCCACCCCAGTCCTCTCCCAGTGCCCCCAGTGCCCCCAGTGCCCCCGTGCCCACCTGCCGGCTGACCATCTCCTCCTCCAGGTGCTCCCAGCGCTGCTGGAAGTCGCTCAGGGTGCCCGGGGGTGCCCGAGAGTGCCGAAGTGCCCGGGAGTGCCGAGGGGGCCGGTGCCCCAGGTGCCGCAGGCTCTCCACCTCCACCTTGCACTGGTACAGCTCCCGCTTGAACTCCTCGCGGGCACCGGGGCGGGCACGGGGACGGCTGGCGCGGCGCAGGGAGGGGTCTGTCCGCACCCCGGGCCCCCTGGCACCCCGAGCCCCCTGGCACCCCATGGCACCCCCGGGCCCCCCTGGCACCCCATGGCACCCCCAGGGCCCCCATGGCACCCCCGGGCCCCCCTGGCACCCCCGGGCCCCCTGGCACCCCATGCCATCCCAGTGCCACCCAGTGCCACCCAGTGCTCACAGAGCGACCAGTGCCCACAGTGCCATCCCAAGTGCCCCCAGTGCCTACCAGACCCCTCCCAGTGCCCACCAGTGCCATCCCAGTGCCCACCAGTGCCATCCCAGTGCCCACCAGGGCCCCTCCCGAGTGCCCACCAGTGCCATCCCAGTGCCCACCAGTGCCATCCCAGTGCCCACCAGACCCCTCCCAGTGCCCACCAGACCCCTCCCAGTGCCCGCCAGTGCCATCCCAGTGCCCACCAGACCCCTCCCAGTGCCCACCAGTGCCATCCCAGGTGCCCACCAGTGCCATCCCAGCGCCACCCAGTGCCCCCGCAGTGCCTCCCAGGCCCCTCAGTGCCCCCAGTGCCACCCTCGTGCCACCCATCCCTGGAGCCCGGATCCCCCGCGCGGGCATAGTGGCACCTGAGCTGTGCCAGCTGCTGCTGCAGCCCGGGCAGGTCCCCCGAGCAGGAACTCCTCGGCCATGCGCAGCTCGGCCGCCTCCAGCCACTCCAGCAGCCGCTGGGCACGGACGGGGCGCTGAGCGGGCACGGGGGCACAGCCCGGGGGGGCACAGCGACCCCGCGCCCGGGGTGGCACAGCGCCCGGGGGCACAGCGCCCTGCGCCCGGGGGCTGGCGCCCCCTGCGCCCGGGGATGGCACAGCCCCGGGGGCACAGCGCCCCCTGCGCCCGGGGTGGCACAGCGCCCCCTGCACCCGGGGTGGCACGGCCGAGATTGGCACAGCGCCCCCGCGCCCGGGGTGGCTAGCGCCCCCCTGCAGCCCGGGGGTGGCACAGCGCCCCTGCGCCCAGGGGTGGCACAGCGCCCGGGGATGGCACTAGCGCCAGGGAGCTGGCCCGAGGGTGGCTGGTGCCTGGGGGCACAGCGCCTGCGCCCGGGGGTGGCACGGCCAGGGGAGCACAGCGCCCTGCGCCCGAGGGTGGCGCAGCCGAGGGTGGCTGGCGCCTACGCGCCCGAGGTGGCACAGCCCCGGGTGGCAGCGCCCCTGCGCCCGGGGCACAGCGCCCCTCGCCCCGGTGTTGCCCCGTGCCCCCCCGGCGCTCGGGTGTCCCCCAGTGCCCACCCGCCCCAGGGTGCCCCCGTGCCCCCACGCCCGGGGTGCCCCCAGTGCCCCGCCCCAGGTGCCCCCGTGCCCACCTGCAGGGTCTCCTGCTGGCTCAGCGCCGCCTGCAGCTGCTCCTCCAGGCGGCGTTGCGCTCCGACCACGCCCGGCTCAGCCCGTGCCACGGGAGTAGAGCTGCGGGCACGGCACGATGGCATTCCGGGACAGGGGTGGCAACGGGGAGTTCAGTGGTGGCACGGGGGCTGAAGAGGACAGGAGTGGGCAGGAGCATGGTCAGTGGTGGCATGGGGGTCGAGGGTGGCACCGAGGACAGTGGTGGCACTGAGGACAGTGGTGGCACCGGGGGCAGGGGACAGGGAGCAGTGGTGGCACCGAGGAGTCAGGGTGGCACCGGGGACTGTGGTGGCACTGGGGGCAGGGGACAGGGGCAGTGGTGGCACCGGGGGCCAGTGGTGGCACAGGTGGCAGGGGGCAGGGGACAGGGTGGAGCGGGGCATGGGGGTCAGGAGGTGGCACCAGGGACAGGGGCTGGGGACAGGAGTGGCACCGGGGACAGTGGTGGCATTGAGGACAGTGGTGGCACAGGGTGACAGGGGACAGGGTGGAGCAAGGCATGGTCAGTGGTGGCACGGGGGACAGGACAGGGAGTCGGGGTGGCGCGAAGGGGTCAGGTTGGCACCGCGGGACAGGACAGGGGGCTCGGGGTGGGCGGGGCACGGAGTCAGTGGGTGCCATGGCGGGGACAGGGTGTCATTGCAGGACAAGGTGGCGCGCGAAGTCGGGGACTAGAGACGGTGGTGGCACAGGGGTCAGGGGTCAGTGGTGGCACTGCGGGGGTCAGGGACCACCCTGGCAGTGCCGGGCTCAGGAGGTGCGCTGGGGACACCCTGAGGTCACACACACCTGGCAGTGCCGCTGGGGGCTCAGGTGGCACTGCAGGGAGGACACCTGGGGTCAGGGACACCCTGGGGTCACACCCCGGCAGTGCCGGGCTCAGGTGCCAGCTCGTGCCGGTCAGTGGCACTGAGGGGCCTCTGGGTGCCCCTCGGTGACTCTGCTGCCCCCCGAGGTGCCCCCGTGCCCGGTGCCACTCAGCGTCGTCCAGGCTCTTGGTGACGTCGGGCCTGGCGGGGTCCCCCGCAGGCGGCCATCTTCAGCTCCACGCCCAGCGAGCCCAGCTGCGTCCAGCTAAGCCCTGCAGCGCCTCCACGTCCTCCCGCCCAGCGCCTGGCGCGGGCAGGGGCGGGGGCAGGGGGCAGGGGGCAGGGGCAGGGGCAGGGGGCAGGGGCACAGGGCACGGGGCACAGGGCATGGGGCAGGGGGCACAGGGGAGGGGCGCAGGGGCAGGGCAGGGGGCACAGGGCAGGGGAAGGGGGCACAGGGCAGGGGGCAGGGCAGGGGGCACGAGGGCACAGGGGAGGGCAGGGGGCAGGGGGCACGGGGGCAGGGCAGGGGGCACAGGACAGGGGAAGGGGGCACGGGGCAGGGGAGAGGGGACACAGGGAGCAGGGCAGGGGGCTGGGGCAGGGCAGGGGCACAGGGCGGGGGCACAGGGGCAGGGATCACGGGTCAGAGGTGGCTGGGCACTGCCCACCACAGGGCACCGATCCATGGCACTGCCCACAACCGGGCACTGTCCGTGCCAGGGAACTGCCCGCTGTAGGGGACTGTCCAGGCACTGCCCACTCCAGGGACTGCCCACACCAGGGCACTGTCCACACCAGGGATTGCCCACACCATTCTCCACTCCAGGGACTGTCCGTGCCAGGGCACTGCCCACCAAGCCCCTGCCCAGGGCACTGCCCACCCCAAGGTCTATCTGGGGCACTGACCATTGAAGGGACTGTCCAGGGCACTGCCCACACCAGGGACTGCCCATGCCAGGGCACTGCCCACCCCAGGGTCTATCCAGGGCACTGCCCACCCCAGGGGCTGCCGAGGACATTCCCCACCGCAGGAAATGCCCACACCATGGCACTGCCCACTACAGAGACTGCCCATGGCACTGCCCACACTAAGGACTGCTCATGCCAGGGGCACTGCCCAGTCCAGGGACTGCCCACACCAGGGACTGTCCATGGCATTGCCCACCCCAGGGTCTGCCCACTGCATGGCACTGCCCACCAAGCCCCTGCCCAGGGCACTGCCCACTGCAAAGGACTGCCCTCCAGGGACTGCCCAGGGCACTGCCCACCACGTCCCTGCCCAGCCGTGCCTGCACCTGCCCAGCCCTCCCACCTGTACCTGCACGGTGCCCACCTGTACCTGCACGGTGCCCAGCCCCTCCCACCTGTACCTGCACCTGCCCAGCCCCTCCAGCCATACCTGCATGGTGCCCACCGTACCTGCACGGTGCCCAGCCGTACCTGCACGGTGCCCAGCCCCCTCCCAGCTGTACCTGCACGGTGCCCACTGTACCTGCACGGTGCCCAGCCCCTCCCAGCTGTACCTGCACGGTGCCCAGCCCCTCCACCCGTACCTGCACGGTGCCCACCGTACCTGCATGGTGCCCAGCCCCTCCCAGCCGTGCCTGCACGGTGCCCAGCCCCCTCCCAGCCGTGACCTGCACAGTGCCCAGCCCTCCCAGCCGCACCTGCACGTGCCCAGCCCCCTCCCAGCCGTTACCTGCACCTGCCCAGCCCCTCCCAGCCGTACCTGCATGGTGCCCACCGTACCTGCACAGTGCCCAGCCGTACCTGCACGGTGCCCAGCCCTCAGCCGCACCTGCACGGTGCCCACCGTACCTGCGGTGCCCAGCCCCTCCCAGCCGTACCTGCACGGTGCCCAGCCTCCCAGCCGTACCTGCACGGTGCCCAGCCGTACCTGCGGTGCCCAGCCCCTCCCACCCGTACCTGCACGGTGCCCACCGTACCTGCACGGTGCCCAGCCCCCTCCCAGCCGTACCTGCACAGTGCCAGCCCTCCCAGCCGCACCTGCACGGTGCCCAGCCCCCTCAGCCGTACCTGCACCTGCCCAGCCCCTCCCAGCTGTACCTGCACGGTGCCCACCCGTATACCTGCACGGTGCCCACCTGTACCTGCACGGTGCCCACCTGTACCTGCACGGTGCCCAGCCCCTCCACCTGTACCTGCATGGTGCCCAGCCCCCTCCCAGCCGTGCCTGCACGGTGCCCACCGTACCTGCACGGTGCCCAGCCCCTCCAACCGTGCCTGCATGGTGCCCAGCCGCGCCCGGATGGCCTCGGGCTCGCCGCCCGCCTCCTCCAGCCCCAGCACGAGCTGCTGCGTGTCCCCGAGCGCCAGCGCCAGCTCGGCCAGCCCGTGCCAGAAGCGCTCGGCCAGCGGCAGCAGCTCCCGCAGCCGGCGCTCGCGGTCCCGGCAGCGGCGTCGCAGCGAGCCCCAGCGCGCCAGCAGCTGCTCCGTGCGCTCCTGGATCCCTGCGGGCGGGCGGCTCAGCGCGGGACGGGGCGCCGGGGGCGCGGGTCGCGCGTGCCCGCCCCGCCGTGCCCACCTGTGGCCGCGCCGGCGCGCTCGCCCGCCCGCACGGCGGCCAGCAGCTCCTCGCCCTGCGCGCGGATCCCCTCCAGCGCCGCCCCGAGCTTCTCCAGCTCGCCCAGCGCCAGGCTGTTGTCGCGGAGCTGCTCCCGCAGGTGCGCGGCGTCCCCGCGGGGCGGCGGCTGCGACTGCAGGCGGCTCTGCAGCCGCTCAGGCACTCCTGCAGCAGCTGCGTGCGCTCCGAGAGCTGCGGGAGCGCGGGCGCGGCTGGGGCGGGCAGGGCCGGGGGCGGGCGCAGGGACAGACCCGCGCCAGGCACTGCCAGGGCAATGCCAGCCCCACAGCCAGCAGTGCCAGGGCAATGCCAGCCCCATACCCGGCTGTGCCAGGGCAGGGACAGACCCGCGCCCGGCACTGCCAGGGCAATGCCAGCCCCATACCCGGCAGTGCCAGAGCAGGGCCAGCCCCACAGCCGGCAGTGCCAGGGCAGGGCCAGCCCCACAGCCGGCAGTGCCAGGGCAATGCCATCCCATACCCGGCTGTGCCAGGGCAGGGCCAGCCCCATACCCGGCTGTGCCAGGGCAGGGCAGCCCACAGCCGGCTGTGCCAGGGCAATGCCAGCCCCATACCCGGCTGTGCCAGGGCAGGGCAGCCCCATACCTGGCTGTGCCAGGGCAATGCCAGCCCCACAACCGGCAGTGCCAGCCCCTTACCCCCTGTGCCGCCCCACACCGGCACAGCCAGCCCCATACCTGCAGTGCCACCCCACAACCGGCAGTGCCGGCCCCATAACGGCAGTGCCAGCCCCACACCCCCTGTGCCAGCCCCATACCCGCCTGTGCCAGCCCCGTTACCTGGCACCGCCAAGCCCCACACCTGGCACCATCCGCCCCACACCCCTGTGCCCGCCCCACACCCGCCACTGCCGGCCCCACACCCCTGTGCCAGCCCCACACCCGGGTGCCCGCCCCACCCTGGGCACTGCCAGCCCCACACCCGACACTGCCAGCCCCACACCCGACACTGCCAGCCCCACACCCGACACTGCCAGCCCCACACCCCGTGCCCGCCCCACCCCGACACTGCCAGCCCCACCCCCGGCACTCCCAGCCCCGTGCCCCGTGCCGCCCGTACCCCCGTGCCCGCCCCACCCCGGCACTGCCAGCCCCACCCCGGCACTGCCAGCCCCACCCCGGCACTGCCAGCCCCACACCTGGCACTGCCAGCCTCGTACCCCTGTGCCCGCCCGGTACCCCCTGTGCCCGCCCGTACCCCCGTGCCCGCCCCGTACCTGGCTGTACCGCGGCAGCGCGTCCTCCAGCAGCGCCGCCGCCTGGCACTGCCCGCTCGCGGATGAGGCCGTACTGCTCCTCCAGCTGCTGCCAGCGCCGCCGGAACGGCGCTCTGCCTGCTCGGGGCTCAGCTCAGCAGCCGCCCCGACACGCGCTGCAGCTTCCCCACCAGCGGCCGGTGCTCGGCGATGGCCTCCCGCAGGCTCTGGGGGGCGTTGGGGTGGGGTGAGCCCCAGGGGGGCATTGGGGTGGGGTGTGACCCATGGGGGGCATTGGGGTGGGGTGAGCCCCATTGGGGCGGGTGAGCCCCGGCGTGGACCCCATGGGAATTTGTGCTGCTGCTCCCACAGGGCTCCGCTCCTTGTGTGCCCCATCCCGGTGCCCCCGTGGTGATGCCACCCCAGCCCGGTGCCCACGTGGCGATGTCACCCCCATCCCGGTGCCCCCGTGGCGATGCCACCCCCATCCCATCCCCTCCCCACCCCCAGGGGTGACCGGGCGCGCCCCTCCTGCCCTGCCCCCGCCTCACCTGCAGCAGCGCCTGCTGCTCCTTGAGGGCCTCGTAGCTGATGGCACTGGGGGACAGCTGCACCCCCAGCGCCTGCGTCTCCTCCAGCCAGGGCAGCAGCTCCTCCAGCGCCTCGGAGAACTGGGAGAGCAGCGACTGGGCGTGCTCCAGCTGCACCGCACAGGCGCCGCCGCGCGCCGACAGCTGCTCCGTGCGCTCCCGCAGCGCCTGCACCGACGGCTGCGGGGACAGGGAGTCACCGAGCGAGCGGCGACACGCGACACGGCCACCCCCGGGCGTGGCAGCGTCCTCGGCTCACCTGGAGGCGCAGCCGCTGGGGCTCGGGGCAGCAGCGCAGCAGCGGCTCCGAGAAGCGCAGCAGGCGCTCGGCCAAGCCCCGGCACTGCAGGATCTCGGCGGAGAGCAGCTGCGGGGGAGCCGCGGGTGGGTGCGGGGTCCTGGGGAGCCCCCCGGCACCCCCGGGCGGTGCTGCGGGACTCACCTTCTGCTCCGAGAGCTGCGAGCGCAGCGCCTCGGCCTCCAGCTGAACGCGGCCGATCTCGTCCAGCCGCTCGCCCAGCGCGGCCACGAGGGCGAGCTGCGAGTCCAGCACCTGCTCGAACTGAGAGGGGAGCGGGAGTGAGGCTGGGGGCTGGGAGGGCACCGGGGGTGGGAGTGCACCGGGTGGGAATGCACTGGAGGGATCTGAATGCACCGGGAGGGTGTGAATGCACCGGGAGGGTGGGAATGCGCCGGGAGGGTGGGAATGCACCGGGAGGGTGGGAATGCGCCGGGAGGGGTGGGAATGCGCCGGGACAGCTGCCTGGGACATGCAGCACATCCCAAAACCCAGCAAAGTCCCACCCAGACCCAACTGTCCCTGCCCGGCGGCTGCTGGGAGTCCCACCCGGGGCTCAGTGTCCCCACGGGGCTCAGTGTCCCACTCGGGGCTCAGTGTCCCACTCGGGGCTCAGTGTCCCACTCGAGGCTCAGTGTCCACTCGGGGCTCAGTGTCCACTCGGGGCTCAGTGTCCCACTCGGGGCTCAGTGTCCCACTCAAGGCTCAGTGTCCCACTCGGGGCTCAGTGTCCCACTCAAGGCTCAGTGTCCCTCACAGGGCTCAGTGTCCCACTCAAGGCTCAGTGTCCCACTCATGGCTCAATGTCCCACTCAAGGCTCAGTGTCCCACTCAAGGCTCAGTGTCCCTCACAGGGCTCAGTGTCCCCCTCAAGGCTCAGTGTCCCACTCAAGGCTCAGTGTCCCACTCATGGCTCAATGTCCCACTCAAGGCTCAGTGTCCCTCACAGGGCTCAGTGTCCCCCTCAAGGCTCAGTGTCCCCTCAAGGCTCAGTGTCCCATTCAAGGCTCAGTGTCCCACTGAAGGCTCAGTGTCCCACTGAAGGCTCAGTGTCCCACTCGGGGCTCAGTGTCCCACTTTAGGCTCAGTGTCCCACTCGGGGCTCAGTGTCCCAATCAAGGCTCAGTGTCCCCCGGGACTCAGTGTCCCACCTTGTCCCTGTCGCTGGCCGTCACCGAGGGCTCCTGGCCATTCTCCTGCCCGTCCCTCTGGCCGTCCTGCTGGCCCAGCTCCTTCTCCATGCGGCTCAGCCACAGCGCCAGGTCCTCGGGGGCCGTGCCCAGGCGGGACGAGGCCTCCAGGGTCTGGCCCAGGCGCTGGGCGGTGTCGGCGCTGCTCTGGCCCACGATCAGGTAGCGCATCCGCAGCGACTCCATCTTCTCCTGCGTCAGCTGCGCCTCCTCCCCTGCGGCAGCGTCACACCGGCGTCAGCGACACCGGCACCAGTGACACCGGGCGCCAGTGACACCGGCACCAGAGTGACACCGGCACCAGTGACACTGACATCAGTGTGACACCGGCGTCAGTGACACCGGCACCAGAGTGACACCGGCACCAGAGTGACACCGGCACCAGTGTGACACCGGCATCAGTGACACTGACATCAGTGTGACACCGGCACCAGAGTGACACCGGCACCAGAGTGACACCGGCATCAGTGACACTGACATCAGAGTGACACCGGCACCAGTGACACCGGCACCAGTGACACCGGCGTCAGTGACACCGGCACCAGAGTGACACCGGCACCAGTGACACCGGCACCAGTGACACCGGCGTCAGTGACACCGGCACCAGTGACACCGGCACCAGTGTGACACCGGCACCAGTGACACTGACATCAGTGTGACACTGGCGTCAGTGACACCGGCACCAGTGTGACACCGGCATCAGTGACACTGGCATCAGTGACACTGGCACCAGTGTGACACCGGCACCAGTGACACTGACATCAGTGTGACACTGGCGTCAGTGACACCGGCACCAGTGTGACACCGGCATCAGTGACACTGACATCAGTGTGACACCGGCGTCAGTGACACTGACATCAGTGTGACACCGGCATCAGTGACACTGGCGTCAGTGACACCGGCACCAGTGTGACACGGCATCAGTGACACTGACATCAGTGTGACACCGGCGTCAGTGACACTGACATCAGTGTGACACTGGCACCAGAGTGACACCGGCACCAGTGACACCGGCGTCAGTGACACTGACATCAGTGACACCGGCATCAGTGACACTGACATCAGTGACACCGGCACCAGTAACACCAACAGCAGCGTCACACCGGCGTCAGTGACACCGGCACCAGAGTGACACCGGCACCAGTGACACGGCACCAGTGACACCGGCACCAGTGTGACACCGGCATCAGTGACACCAACAGCAGTGTGACACTGGCACCAGTGACACTGACATCAGTTTGACACCGGCACCAGTGGCACCAGCGTCAGTGACACTGACATCAGTGTGACACCGGTGTCAGTGACACCGGCACCAGAGTGACACCGGCATCAGTGACACCAGCACCAGTGTGACACCGGCATCAGTGACACCAAGAGCAGTGTGACACTGGCATCAGTGACACCGGCGTCAGTGACACCAACAGCAGAGTGACACCGGCATCAGTGACACCGGCATCAGTGACACTGACATCAGTGTGACACTGGCATCAGTGTGAGACCGGCATCAGTGACACCGGCATCAGTGACACCAACAGCAGTGTGACACCGGCGTCAGTGACACTGACATCAGTGTGACACCGGCATCAGTGACACCAACACGAGTGTGACACCGGCATCAGTGACACCAACAGCAGTGTGACAGCGGCATCAGTGACACCGGCATCAGAGTGACACCGGCACCAGCGTGACATCAGTGCCACTGTGTTGTGTCCCCGGACACGGAACTGGCCACACCGACCGTTTCCAGCCACCATCACACTGTCCTGACCTTTCCCTCTGCTACCCCTCCTGCTGCTGCCAGACCCGGCTCTGGCCACTAAGAGCCAGCTCTGGCCACTAAGAGCCACCTCTGGCCAGCAGGACCCAGCTTTGGCCAGCAGGACCCGGCTCTGGCCAGTAAGACCAGCTCTGGCCAGTAAGATCCAGCTCTGGCCACTAAGAGCCGGCTCTGGCCAGCAGGACCCGGCTCTGGCCAGTAAGACCCAGCTCTGGCCAGTAAGATCCAGCTCTGGCCACTAAGAGCCACCTCTGGCCACTAAGAGCCGGCTCTGTCCAGTAAGACCCAGCTCTGGCCAGTAAGATCCAGCTCTGGCCACTAAGATCCAGCTCTGGCCACTAAGACCCAGCTCTGGCCACTAAGACCCAGCTCTGGCCAGTAAGATCCAGCTCTGGCCAGTAAGACCCAGCTTTGGCCAGCAGGACCCGGCTCTGGCCAGTAAGATCCAGCTCTGGCCAGTAAGACCCAGCTCCCCACCCCTGTCCCACAGGCTCTGCCCGGCCCCGCTGCATCCCACGGGTGCTGCCTGCCCCTCACACCCCCACGGCTCCCCAGGGGAGCAGCACACCCCAAAAACCCCCAGGGATCCCCCTGCTGGCCCGACCCCGCGGCCACCACCCCCAGCCGTTGTCACTCGCCTGTCACCAGCTCAGGGCCCAGCTGGCCGCTCTCCAGGGCTCCGTCCAGCTCTGCCAGCCGCCCGCGGATCTCCTCGCACAGGGCCTGCAGCGGTGACCAGCGGTGACCAGCGGTGACCAGCGGTGACCAGCAGTGACCAGCGGTGACCAGCGGTGACCAGCAGTGACCAGCAGTGACCAGTGGTGACCACTGGTGACCAGCGGTGACCAGCAGTGACCAGCAGTGACCAGCATTGACCAGTGGTCACCAGTGGTGACCAGCAGTGACCAGTGGTGACCACCAGTGGTCAGCAGTGACCAGCGGTGACCAGCAGTGACCAGCGGTGACCAGCGGTGACCAGCAGTGACCAGTGCTGACCAGTGCTGACCAGCGGTGACCAGCGGTGACCAGCGGTGACCAGTGCTGACCAGAGGTGACCAGCAGTGACCAGCGGTGCCACAGGTGCCCGTGCCCACCCCGTGCCCACCCTGCCCAGCCCGTGCCCACCTGGGTCTGCCGGTGGGCGTCCTGCAGGCGGCCCACGCAGCCGTGGGCGCGCCACAGCTGGGCCAGCTGCCGCTCCGTGGCCCCCAGCCACTCCTGGAAGGCGTCCAGGGCCTCCTGGAAGCGCTGGGCTGCGGGCAGGATGCGCTCCAGGCAGCCGTACCTGCGCCAGGCGGGCCGTGAGCTGCCAGCCGGGAAACCCCTGCCCGTGCCCCCCCGGGTGTCCGGAAGGGTCACAGTGTCCCCACAGGAGGGCTGGGCCCCGCACAGCCCCGGCCCGGCGCTCCTGCGCAGCCCCAGGGGTGTCCTGGGGACGGTCCCGCTGCCGGGGTGGGGCACAGGGACAGCAGGGTGCCACTGGGGACATCAGGGTGCCAATGGGGACATCAGGGTGTCACTGGGGACATCAGGCTGTCAATGGGGACATCAGGGTGTCACTGGGGACATCATGGAGTCACTGGGGGACATCAATGGGCACAGCCCGTGCCCCACAGAAGGGCTGGACCTCGTACAACCCGAGACCCGTTGATCCTGTGCAGCCCCAGGGACATCCTGGGGACAGTCCCTCTCTTGGGGTGGGGCACAGGGACATCAGAGTGTCACCAGGGACATCAGGGTGTCAATGGGGACACCAGGGGTGTCACAGGGTGTCACCAGCGGGCACAGCCTGTGCCCCACAGAAGGGCTGGGCCCCGTTCAGCCCCAGACCCGCTGATCTTGTGCAGCCCCAGGGACGGTCCCGCTGTCGGGGTGACACCAGGGACACCCGGGTGACACTGGGGGACACCAGCGGGCACCGCCCGTGCCAGCAGGACGGGGACAGCCCCTGACCCACCTGGCCTCAGCCTCCTGCACCAGCTTGCCCCACCTCTCGCCGAGGCTGCGGAGGGCGGCGCCGCCCTCGGGCGCGGAGCCCTGCGGGGTCTGTCTGTCCTGCGGGGGTCTGTCTGTCCGGCGGGGTCTGTCCGTCCGGCGGGGTCTGTCCGTCCTGCGCCGTCTGTCTGTCCGGCGGGGTCTGTCCGTCCGGCGGGGTCTGTTCGTCCTGAGCCGTCTGTCCGTCCGGCGGGGGTCTGTCTGTCCTGCGGGGTCTGTCTGTCCTGCAGGGTCTGTCTGTCCGGCGGGGTCTCTCCGTCCTGCGCCGTCTGTCTGTCCTGCAGGGTCTGTCTGTCCGGCGGGGTCTGTCTCTCCTCGCGGGGTCTGTTCGTCCTGAGCCGTCTGTCCGTCCTGCGCCGTCTGTCCGTCCTGCGCCGTCTGTCTGTCCTGCGCCGTCTGTCCGTCCTGCGCCGTCTGTCCGTCCGGTGCCGTCTGTCCGTCCGGCGCCGTCTGTCCGTCCTGCGCCGTCTGTCCGTCCTGCAGCACGAGCTCCACGCGCGGCCTCCGTTCCTCCAGCAGCCGCTTCAGGAGCTGCAGAGCCGCGGACACCGCGCTGTGCTGGGGACCCCCGCGCCCCCCTGGGACCCCGGCCCGCTAATCCCCGGCCAGGACACGCGTGGGCGTTCCGGGCCCCGCTGACCTTCTGCTCCTCCAGCTGCGCCTTCACCACCTTGGCCTCGGCCGACGGCGGCTTCTGGTTGCCCACCAGCTCCTCCATGTCGGCCACCCAGGCCAGCAGCCGCTCCAGCGTCTCCTGGCCGCGCTCTGCCGCCTCCTCCGGGGCGGGGACAGCCCGCGGGGACACCTGTGGGGAGAGGTGGCTGAGCCGCGGGGGCAGCGTGGGGCTGGGCAGCAGCCCCCACACCTTGCCCGCTCCCCGAGGTGACACCGGTGACAGAGGGACCCTGTCCAGCCCGTGGGGTCCTTCCCAGGGCTCCCCACAGCGGGGTCTGCACGGCCCGGGCCGTTTGGGCCCTCCAGAGGCAGCAGCAGAGCCGAGGGGAGGGGCTGTGCCCGGGAGCCCGGCTGGGTGCCCAGCACGGGGGTGCCACCGGCTCCAGGACACTGCCCGGCCCCCACCAGGCCACAGGCGGCGACTCCACGCGAGCCCCGACCGAGGGACACGAAGGTCGAGACTCGCTGTGGAGGAAACCCGCAGCCCCGGGACGCAGAGCCCGCGTCCTGCCGGCGAGGGGCTCCGTCCGTCGGTCACCTCAGCGCCGTCCGTGTGTCCGGCCAGCTCCCCACGCGCTCCGTCAGCACGGTGACCGTCCGGGTGACCACGGGCTCGCCGCCCTTGTCGCCCGCCGGGTACTCGGTCACCTCCACGATCTCGGTGACGATGGTCTCGGTCACCTCGGTCACCTCGGTCACCTCCCGCGTGGTGACGGGCTTCCAGGACCAGGCGCCGCCTCGGGGCGGGGTCCAGGCTGCGCCCCCACCTGCGCCCCGGCGGGGCTCCGGCCGCGCCCCCGTTCTGCACGGCCGCCTCGGAGCGGCTGCGCCTCAGCGCCGGGCTCCAGCCGTTCTCCAGCGGCACCGGCGCCTTCTCCAGCAGCTGCGGAGCCGCCTCCGCGCCGCCCTGGGCCGCCGCGTCCGGCCCCGGCTCCCGCAGGAGCTGCTCCGGCCGCCGGCTCTTCTCGCCCAGGCAGCTGGGCCGGCTCACCGAGTTCCCCATGGCCTCAAATCCCGGCCTGAAACGAGCGGGGATGCGCGTTACCGGGGCCCGGTGCCGGTCCGTGCTCGGCTGCACCCCCTCGCCCCGCTGTGCTCCGGAGTGGGGTCCTGGGACCCCCAGGTGCATCCCCTCACCCCGCTGTGCTCCGGGATTGGGGTCTTGGGACCCCCAGGTGCATCCCCTCACCCCGCTGTGCTCCGGTTTTGGGGTCCTGGGACCCCCCAGGTGCACCCCCTCGCCCCGCTGTGCTCTGGGGTTGGGGTCCTGGGACCCCAGGTGCATCCCCTCACCCCACTGTGCTCTGGGGTTGGGGTCCTGGGACCCCAGGTGCACCCCCTCACCCCACTGTGCTCTGGGGTTGGGGTCCGGGGACCCCCAGGTGCATCCCCTCACCCCGCTGTGCTCCGGGGTTTTGGGGTCCTGGCCCCCAGAAAAGGGCACCGGGACACGGAGAGGGACAGCGGCCGTCACCGCGGGCTGGCGGAGGAGGGGACCCCGAGGGACCCCCGGCGGTGCCCAGGCTCCGTCCCACGCGTCTGGCCAGGGGAGGGGCAGACGCTCCCGGCCGGCATCGGTTGTGCCGTTGGATTAACGGGAGAGGAGCGTCTGCCCGCGGGGACAGGCAGGGACGGGCAGGGACAGGCAGGTACAGACAGGGACAGGCAGGAACAGGTAGGGGATAGGGAGGGACGGGCAGGAACAGGCAGGGACGGCAGGGACAGGCAGGGGACGGGCAGGGGACGGGCAGGGACGGGCAGGGGACGGGCAGGGACAGGCAGGGGACAGACAGGGACAGGCAGGGGACGGGCAGGGGACAGACAGGGACAGGCAGGGGACGGGCAGGGGACAGGCAGGGACAGGCAGGGACAGGCAGGGACGGGCAGGGGACAGGCAGGGACAGGCAGGGGACGGGCGGGGGACGGGCAGGGGACGGGCAGGGACAGGCAGGGACAGGCAGGGACGGGCAGGGGACGGGCAGGGACAGGGAGGGACAGGCAGAGACAGGCAGGGACAGGCAGGAACGGGTAGGGGACAGGCAGGGACGGGCAGGGGACAGGCAGGGGACGGGCAGGGACGGGTAGGGACAGGTAGGGGACGGGCAGGGGACAGGCAGGGGACGGGCGGGGACAGGCAGGGGACAGGCAGGGACAGGCAGGGGATGGGCAGGAACAGGCAGGGGACAGGCAAGGACGGGCAGGGGACGGGCA
>JAKWBO010000682.1:0-31175 GCA_034336685.1 Luscinia luscinia | reverse complement strand
CCCGGGATTGGGAACCTTCAGAGACCCCGGGTTGGGGAACCCCGGGATTGGGAACCCCAGAGACCCGGGATGGGGACTCAGCCCTATTAAAACGTTCTGGGCTCGCCTCAGCCCCATTAAACATTTTTTTTTGGGGGTCTCACCCCATCCTGCCCCTCCGCCCCCCAGGTGGAAAGGCGAGAAGCGTGGCCACCACGGAAGTGGCCGAGGCGCTGCTGGCCCACGAGTCCGTGCTGGAAGCCACCGTATGCGAGGCGTCACCGTGCCAGGTCGCGGCCCCCGCGCCCCGCGCCCCCAGCCCCTGGCGCCCCAATGTCGCCTCGCCCGCCAGGACACGAGGGTCGGCGCGCGGGATGGCCGCGCTGGTTCTGCGGCCCGGGCGCAGCTCCCTGGACGGGAGCCCGGCCTGTACCGGCACCTGGAGCTGCGGCTGCCGCTGTCATGCGCGGCCGCGCTCCTGCGCCTGCGGGTACGGCCGGGGGCTCAGGGGCTCGGGGGTTCGGGGGCTCAGGGGGCTCGGGGGCTCAGGGGCTCGGGGGATGCTGGAGGCGTTCAGGAGGCTCGGGGGCTCGGGGATGCTGGGGGCGCGTTCAGGGGGCTCGAGGGTCTCGGGGGGGATGCTGGGGGGGGGGGGCGTTCGGGGGTTCGGGGGATGCTGGGGGGCGTTCGGGGCTCGGGGGATGCTCGGGGAGATGCTGGGGTGTCCTGGGTGGGTTCTCAGGGGTCCCGGGAGTTGAGGTGGATGCTCGGGGGATGCTCGGGGTCCCGGGTGGAGTCCAGGGGTCCCGCGGGTTGCTCGGTCGATGCTCGGGGTCCCGGGGCATGCTCTCAGGGAGCTCGAGGGATGCTCGGGGATCCCGAGGGAGCTCAGGGTGGATGCTGGGGGTCCCGTGTGGGTTCTTGGGGGTCCCGGGGGATGCTCGGGGTCCCGGGGGATTCTCGGGGGATTCTCGGGGGTTTCTCGAGTGGATTCTCAGGGGTCCCGGGGGTTTCTCGGGGGTTTCTCGGGGATTCTCGGGGTCCTGGGTCGATTCTCGGGGGTTCTCGGGGGCCCGGGGGGATTCTCGGGGGATGTTTGGGGTCCCGGTGGTTTCTCGGGGGTTTCTCGGGGTTTCTCAGGGTCCCCAATGTCGCCCCCCAGGAGCGCCTGGAGGTCACGGGCACGTTCAAGCCGCAGAAGGCGCGGCTGGCGCGGGACGGCTGCGACCCCGAGCTGGCGGCGGAGCCGCTGCTGCTGCTGGACGAGAGCGCGCGCGCGTTCGTGCCGCTGGACCGGGAGCGCTGGCGGCGGCTGCGGGACGGGCGGCTGCGGATCTGAGCCCCGGCACCGCCCCGGGGGCCCAAAATCCATCCTGGGGGTCCCAAAATCACCCCGGGGTCCCCAAATCCATCCTGGGGTCCCCAAGTCCATCCTGGGGGCCCCAAAATCATCCCGGGGATCCCTGGGGGTCCCCACATCCATCCCGGGGATCCCAAAATCACCCCGGGGTCCCTAAATCATCCCGGGGTCCCCAAATCCATCCTGGAGGTCCCCAAGTCCATCCCGGGGGCCTCAAATCCATCCCGGGGGCCCAAAATCACCCGGGGTCCCCAAATCCTTCCTGGGGTCCCCAAATCCATCTCCAAATCCATCCTGGGGGTCCCCAAGTCCATCACAGAGGCCCCAAAATCATCCCGGGGGTCCCCAAGTCCATCCCGGGGATCCCTGGGGGTCCCCACATCCATCCAGGGCCCCCAAAATCATCCCGGGCCCCAAAATCATCCCGGGGCTCACAAAATCATCCCGGGGTCCCCACATCATCCGGGGTTCCCCAAGTCCATCCCGGGGGCCTCAAATCCATCCCCAAAATCACCCCGGAGGTCCCCGAATCCATCCCGGGGCCCCGAATCCATCCTGGGTCCCTGGGGTCCCCAAATCCATCCTGGGGTCCCCAAATCCATCACAGGGGTCCTGTGTCTGTCCTGGGGTCCCCAAACCCATCCCGGGGTCCCCAAACCCATCCCGTCCCCCATGTCCCCCAGCCCCCCGCCCATCCCTGTCCCCTCTCGGGGTCTCTGTCCCCTCCCCCCGCCGCCGGTGCCTCCCCTCCCGGGGGTCTCTGTACACAAAATTCCCATTTCGGGTCTTTTTTTGGGCAAATAAAACTCTTTTGTAGCGAACTGACTCCTGGGGGTTTTTTTGGGGGGGGGGGGGTTAGATAGGGGTCTCACCGGATTTGGGGTCCCCCCGATTTGCCCCCTCAGCAAACGATTCCTCTCTTAATTCAGTAATTATTACAAAGGCTGAAGTTTTAATTAATTTTATTTTTAAGCTTCTCTCCGAAAATCGGGGGATCCTCAGCGCCCCCACTTCATCATCGGCCCCGAGCTCAAAAGAGAAAAAATGGGAAAAAATCTGAAATTTGTGCAAAAAAAAAAAAAATTCCACCCACCCCCACCCCAAACTAGAAATTGGGTGTAAAATCTGGAAATTGGGGCTGGAATTGTCCAAAATCCCAAAAATCTAGGGCAAAAAAATCCCCAAAATTGGGGATGAAAGGTGGAAATTGGGGAAATTTGGGAATTTTGGGGCTGAGAGAGGAACTGGGGCTGGAATTTCAGAAATTGGGATCAGGATTCCACAAATTTCACCTGGAATTTTGGGCGTGAAGTTCTGATTTTTTTTTTTTAATTTTTTTTTTGTTGTTTTTTTTCTTCCCTGAAATCCTGGAAATTTTATCCAAAACCCAGAATTTGGCCGGGAAATTAAAAAAAACCAAAAAAACCAAAAACCAGGGAAATGTAAAATCCTGAAAAGCAGGAGCAGAAACCAACGGTTTGGGGTGAAATTCTGGAATTTTGGGATAAAATCATTGAATTTTGGGCTGAAATCTTGGAATTTTGGGCAGGATGAAATCCTGGAATTTTGAGGTGAAATCCTGGAATTCAGGATTAAATCCTGGAATTTTGGATTGAAATCCTGGAATTTTTTTACTGAATCCTGGATTTTTTTTTTTTTAATGAAATCCTGGAATTTTGGGCTGAAATTGGTAATTTTAGGGTGAAATCCCAAAATTTTGGGCTGGCAGAAATTCTGGAATTTTGAGATTAAATCCTGGAATTTTGGGGCAAAATTTTAGATTTTTCGGCTGGCTGAAATCCTGGAATTTTGGACTGAAATCCTGGAATTTAGGGGTGAAATTTTGGAATTTTGGGCTGAAATTCTGGATTTTTGGGCTGGCTGGAATCCTGAAACTCAGGGGTGAAATTCTGGAATTTTGAGATAAAATCCTGGAATTTCAGGGTTTCACTCTGGAATTTTGAGATGAAATCCTGCAATTTTGGACTGAAATCCTGGAATTTCGGGGTGAAATTTTAGATTTTTGGGCTGGCTGAAATTCTGGAATTTTGAGGTGAAATCCTGCAATTTCGGGGTTTCACCCTGGAATTTCGGGGTGAAATTCTGTAATTTGGAGATTAAATACTGCAATTTCGGGGTGAAATTCCAGAATTTTGAGATTAAATCCTGGAATTTTTGGGGTGAAATTCTGGAATTTTGGGCTGAAATCCTGGAATTTTGGGCCGGCTGAAATTCTGGAATTTTGGGGTGGAATCCCGTTTTTTTGGGGGTTTCACCCTGTAATTTCAGGGTGAAATTCTGGATTTTTGAATTAAATCCTGCAAGTTTGGGGTTTCCCCCCGCAGCTCCATCCCGCCCCCCAAATCCCCTCCCCCAAATCCCCCCCGGGTGTTTTGGGGATTTTCGGAGCAGGAGGCGCCGCCGCGGGTCGGGGTCGGTGCCGAGCGAGCGGCGAGATCCGGGCGGGACCCCCGACCCCGCCCCGGGGGTCGCACCGCGGCCGCAGCACTCGCGGGTTCTTTTGCTGCTTTTCCGTCTTTTTTTTTTTTTTTCACAATGTACGGGTTTTGGTTTTGTGGTTTTTGTTGGTGTTGTGGCTTTTTTTCTATTTGTGTTTTTTTTTGCGTGTGTGTTTTTCTGTTTTGTTAAATGGTTTTTTCTGTGGTTTTTTTTTTTTTGTGTTTTTTTCTGGTTTTTTCTTTTTTCTGTGGTTTTTCTGGTTTTTTTTTTCCTTTTGTAGGTTTTTTTTTTCTTTTGTGTTTTTTCCCCTTTCTGTGTTTTTTTTTCTGTTTTTTCTTTTTGAGATTTGTCTTCTTTTAGTGTTTTTTTCTTTTGTGTTTTTTTTCTTTTTTTTCCTTTTGTGGTTTTTTGTGGTTTTTTTCCTTCTTGTGTTTTTTTTTTCTGTTTTTTTTCTTTTGTGTTTTTTTTTCCTTGTGTTTTTGTGTGGTTTTTTCTGTTTTTTTTTTCCTGGGTTTTTTTTCTTTTTGTGGTTTTTTTTTTTTTTTTTTGTGTGTGTTTATTTTTGTGGGTTTTTTCTGTTTTTTCCTTTTTGTGTGTGTCTTTTCTTTTCATGTTTTTTTTTCCTTTCTGTGTTTGTGGTTTTTTTTCTTTCGTTTTTTTTTTCCTTTCCGTGTTTTTCTGTTTTTTTTCTTTCTGTGTTTTTTTTTGCTTTTGTCTGTTTTTTTCTGTTTTTTCTTCTCGTGTTTTTTTCTTTTTGTGTGTTTTGTTTTTTTTCTTTTCGTGTCTTTTGTTTTTTTTCTTCGTGTTTTGTTTATTTTTTTCTTTTTGAGTTTTTCTGTTATTGTCTTTTTAAAAAGAAAAAACATAAAAAGAAAAAAATTAAAAGGACATTAAAAGCACAGAAAAAAAACAAAAAAACCCAGAAATTTTTTTTTGTGGTTTTTTTGTGTCTGTTTTTTTTTGTGTTTTATTTTTTGTGGGTTTTTTGGTTTTTTCTTTTTTTTGTGTGTGTTTTTTCTTTTCATGTGTTTTTCCTTTTTGTGTTTTTTTGTGGTTTTTTTCATTTTGTTTTTTGTTTTTTCTTTCTCTGTTTTTTTTCTTTTTGTGTTTTTGTGACTTTTTGTGTTTTTTTCTTTTCGTGTTTTTTTCTTTTTGTGTTTTCTCTGTTTTTTTGTTTTTTCTTTTCGTGTTTTTCTATGTTTTTTCTTTGTGTTTTCTTCCTGTTTTTTTCTTTTTGTGGTTTTTTCCTTTTTTTTGGTGTTTTCCTTTTTTTTTCTTTTTGTGTTTTGTGATTTTTTGTTTTTTTCTCTTCGTGTTTTTAAGTTTTGTGGTTTTTTCTTTTGTTTTTTTCTCTGTATTTGTGGTTTTTTCGTGTTTTTGTCTTTTGTGTTTTTTCTTTTGTGTTTTTGTGATTTTTTTTTCTTTTTATGTTTTTTTCTCTTTGTGTTTTTAAGTTTTTGTGTTTTTTTCTTCTTGTGTTTTTTTCTGTGTTTTTGTGGTTTTCGTGTTTCTTTTTGTGTTTTTTCTTTTTGTGTTTTTGTGTGTTTTTGTGCATTTTTTCTTTTTGCTGCTTTTCCTCTTTTTTTTTTTTTTTTTATTTACGTTTTATTTTTTTAAAACCTTTTCCATTTCTCTTTTTTTTTCTCGTTGTTTTTTGCCTTTTAATGTGCCAAGGAACAGCTCAGTTTTATATACACGGATGAGTCCTGGTTATATCTGCAGCAGAAGCAAAGCGGGGGGTCGGGAATTCTGGGGTGGGAATTTGGGGATGGGAATGGGAACAAAAAAAACAAAACAAAAAACCAAAATAAACCAACAGAAACCCCAAAAAGCGTTTTCACAAGCGGATCTACCCCTAGCTGGAAAAAAGCAGGAAAAATCCTCAAAGTTTGGAGGGGGGGGAATAAAAAAAGGGAATTTTCGGGGTATCAGCCCTGGGGCGGCGGGGGCAAGCCAAAAATAATAATAATTATAATAATAATAATAATAAAAATAGGGATAAACCTATGCTGGGGAGGGGAACTGCCTGGGGGCGATTCTGGGATTCTGGGAACTGCTCAGGAGCCCGGGAAGGTTTTGGGGCGATTTTGGGGATTTTGGGAACTTTCCCCCATCCCAATTTTGGGACTGGAGTCACTTTTGGGGTGGGAACTGCCCAGGACCCCGGGAAGGCTTTGGGGTCGTTTTTTTTTTTTTTGGGGGTGGGAACTGCCCGGGATTTTTAATTTTTTATTTCTATTTTTTTTTTGGGGGGGAACTGCCCGCAGCCCTGGGCTGAGACCCCCGGGAGGGTGACAGGGCGTCCCCCCAAATTTCGTTTATAGCACCAAGAGTTCGGCCCCCAGCCCCCCTAATATTGCACTTGGCTTTGGGATCCTCTCGGGTTCCACCATTGCCAGGGGTGAAAATCCCTTTTTTTTTTTTTAAAAAATTCCATTTTTCTCATTGAAACTCGGCCCAGGGGTCCTGGGGGAGGGGGCAGTGGCACTTGGGGGAGGAGGGAGTGACCCCACACCCCAAAAATAAAAAAACAAACCTAAAGTAACCCAAAATTCAGGTTTTAGCCCCAAAAACCCGATTTGTCAAAGTGCTCCCGGGGTGAGGAGGGGGGAGGGGGGATTTGGGGAATTTTGGGGAGGGGGAGCAGCTGGAAATGGTCAAAGGCAACAAAAACACCCCAAAAATTCCTCATTTCCCGATACAAAACCCCACACAAAAAATCAGAATAAACCCCACCCTTTTTTTTTTTTTTTTTTTTTTTTTTGCCTCTGGGGGGTCCCGGGGGATTTTGGGGTCCAATCCCCTCCACCTACTTCCCGGGGGTAAGTGCTCATTAAATTTGGGGAGGGGGTTGAGAAGGATGGGGGAGGCGCCCTGTCCCAATTTTGGGGGTTTGGGAATTGCACGAGAGGAGAAGGAATTGGGGAAGGCTCAAAAAATCAGGGAAAAAGGGAATTTAAAAAAAATCGCTGAAAATGTGAAAAAATGGGGAGGGGGAGGGGGAAAGGAAAGGAAAGGAAAAGGAAAGGAAAGGGAAAGGAAAGGAAAGGAAAGGAAAGGAAAGGAAAGGAAAGGAAAGGAAAAGGAAAGGAAAGGAAAGGAAAGGAAAGGAAAGGAAAGGAAAGGAAAGGAAAGGGAAAGGAAAGGAAAGGAAAGGAAAGGAAAGGAAAGGAAAGAAAGGAAAGGAAAGGAAAGGAAAGGAAAGGAAAGGGAAAGGAAAGGAAAGGAAAGGAAAGGGAAAGGAAAGGAAAGGAAAGGAAAGGAAAGGAAAGGAAAGGAAGAAAGGAAAGGAAAGGAAAGGGAGGGGAAGGTGGGGAGGAGGCTGAAGTGCAAATCGAGACTTTTCTCGCGGCTCGTTCTCTCCTCTGGGCTGTCCCCGAGCCCCCCCAGTGCCACCCCCGGGGACAGAGGGGACACAGAGACCCCCGGGGCGTCCCCCAGGGCTGTCCCTGCCCGGGGCCATCGCTGCCACCCCCGGGACAGGGGGGACAGAGGGGACAGAGGGGACAGGGAGGGACATGCGGGGGCTGGGACACTGGGACAGCCCCGGGGACATCCCTGGGGACGCTGGGACAGCCCCGGGGAAACTGGGACAGCCCTGGCCGTGCCTTGGCTCCGCCAGTCCCCAGGACAGGGGACAGGGACACCCCAAAACTGGGGACTGGGGCCAGTGACACCTGGGGATTGGGGACAGTGACACCCCAAAATATGGGCTGGTGGCACCCTGGGATTGGGGCCAAGGACACCCCAAAACTGGGGTCAGGGACACCCCAAAATTTGGGCTGGTGACACCCTGGGATTGGGGCTGGTGACACCCCAAAACTGGGGCGAGGACATCCTAAAACTGGGGCCAGGGACACCCCAAAATTCGGGCCGGTGACACCCTGGGATTGGGGCTGGTGACACCCCAAAATGGGGGCCAGTGACACCTTGGGATTGGGTCCAGTAACACCCCAAAATTTGGGCTGGTGGCACCCTGGGATTGGGGCTGGTGACACCCTAAAACTGGGGCCAGGGACACCCCAAAATTTGGGCTGGTGACACCCCAGGATTGCAGCCAGGGACAGCCCGAGATCAGGGCTGGGGGTCGTGGCCCCCAGGATCAGACCCCGGGGGATCCCCCTTCTCCTCCCTCCCCAATCCCCCCACAGCCAGCACAGCCTGCACCCCCCAAAACCTCCCCCAAAACCAGGGAACTGGGGGAGGTGCCCTCGCCAAAGTCTCTGGAAAAAAAAGGGAGAAAAAAGCTTTAACCATCCACGGAGCCAGGGGAGAGAGACGGGGAGGGGGAGATAAAACCGAGGAGGGAAGGGCGAAAAAACAACCCACGAGACGAGGAGGAAGCGGCGGCGATACAAAGGAGGCGGGGGTCAGCGGGCGGGCCCCGCTGAAATGTTTGTGTCCCTGCTCGGGCGCCCCGGGGCTATTTCTGCCCGCTGATGGGCTGCGAGATGGAGCGCGGCGGGATCATGTCCAGCAGGTACTCGCGCTGCCGCTCGGCCAGGCTCGGCGCCTTGGGGCCGCCCAGCCCCGCGTTCAGGTAGGCGATGTTCACCCCTGGGGAGAGGGGGTCAGAGATCCCAAAATCCCAGAGAGCCATCCCAAAAATCACAGAGAGCAATCCCAAAAATCACAGAGATCCCGCACAGAGAGCCCCAAAATCCCAGAGAGCCATCCCAAAATCACAGAGATCAACCCCAAAAATCCCAGAGAGCAATCCCAAAAATCACAGAGATCCCAACAATCCCAGAGATCCCAGCCCCGCGTTCAGGTAGGCGATGTTCACCCCTGGGGGGGGAGAGGGGGTCAGAGATCCCAAAATCACAGAGAGCAATCCCAAAAATCACAGAGATCAACCCCAACAATCCCAGAGACCCCCAGCCCCGCGTTCAGGTAGGCGATGTTCACCCCTTGGGGGGGAGAGGGGTCAGAGATCCCAAAATCACAGATATGAACCCCAAAAATCCCAGAGATCAACCCCAACAATCCCAGAGATCCCAACAATCTCAGAGATCCCAGTTCAGGTAGGCGATGTTCACCCCTGCGGGGAGAGGGGGTCACAGATCCCAAAATCACAGAGATCAACCCCAAAAATCACAGAGATGAACCCCAAAAATCACAGAGATCCCGCACAGAGAGCCCCAAAATCCCAGAGATCCCAGCCCGCGTTCAGGTAGGCGATGTTCACCCCTGGGGGGAGAGGGGTCAGAAATCCCAAAATCACAGAGAGCCATCCCAAAAATCCCAGAGAGCCATCCCAAAAATCACAGAGATCCCAACAATCCCAGAGATCCCAGCCCCGCGTTCAGGTAGGCGATGTTCACCCCTGGGGGAGAGGGGTCACAGATCCCAAAATCACAGAGAGCCATCCCAAAAATCCCAGAGATCCCAACAATCCCAGAGATCCCCGTTCAGGTAGGCGATGTTCACCCCTGGGGGGAGAGGGGTCAGAGATCCATCCCAAAAATCACAGAGATGAACCCCAAAAATCCCAGAGATCCCGCACAGAGAGCCCCAAAATCCCAGAGATCCCAGCCCCGCGTTCAGGTAGGCGATGTTCACCCCTGGGGGGAGAGGGGTCAGGGATCCCAAAATCACAGAGAGCAACCCCAAAAATCACAGAGATCAACCCCAAAAATCACAGAGAGCAATCCCAACAATCCCAGAGATCCCAACAATCTCAGAGATCCCAGTTCAGGGAGGAGATGTTCACCCCTCGCGGGGAGAGGGGGTCAGAGATCCCAAAATCACAGAGAGCCATCCCAAAAATCACAGAGATCAACCCCAAAAATCCCAGAGATCAACCCCAACAATCCCAGAGATCCATCCCAGAGATCCCAGCCCCGCGTTCAGGTAGGCGATGTTCACCCCTGGGGGGGCAGAGGGGGGTCAGAGATCCCAAAATCACAGAGATCAACCCAAAAATCACAGAGATCAACCCCAACAATCCCAGAGAGCAATCCCAAAAATCACAGAGATCCCAACAATCCCAGAGATCCCAGTTCAGGTAGGCGATGTTCACCCCTGGGGGAGAGGGGTCAGAGATCCATCCCAAAAATCACAGATATGAACCCCAAAAATCACAGAGATCAACCCCAACAATCCCATGGGTCCCAGCCCCGCGTTCAGGTAGGCGATGTTCACCCCTGGGGGAGAGGGGTCAGAGATCCCAAAATCACAGAGAGCAATCCCAAAAATCACAGAGATCAACCCCAAAAATCCCAGAGAGCAATCCCAAAATCACAGAGATCCCTCACAGAGATCCCAACAATCCCAGAGATCCATCCCAGAGATCCCCAAAATCCCAGAGATCCCAACATACCCCACACCCCACACCCCACGAATCCCCCCAGGCCGTACCTGGCATCCCCTAGGAGCCCCCCGGCCACCGAGAGCTGCGCGGGCCTGGGGCGAAGTTGGAGAGCATGGAGCGGGCGGAGGTGGGGATCCCGCGCTGCAGGCTGCTCTGCGGCTGCGGCGCCTGCGCGGGCGGACACGGACACACGGACAGACGGACACAGGGATACGCGGGCACGCCGAGGGACGGGCACGGACACACGGACACGCCGAGGGGCGGACACGGACACACGGACACACGGACAGACGGACAGACGGACACGCCGAGGGGCCGGACACGGACACACGGACACACAGACAGACGGACAGACGGACACGCCGGACACATGGACACAGGGATACGTGGGCACGCCGACGGACGGCACGCGGACAGACGGACACGCCGAGGGACGGACACAGGGATACGCTAGACAGACAGACACGCCGGACATGGACACACGGGCACGCCAACGGACGGACAGACGGACAGACAGACACGCCGGACGGACGGACATGCGGACGGGCGGACATGCCGAGGGACGGACACGCCGAGGGACGGACACGCGGACACACAGACAGACGGACACGCCGACACACGGACACAGGGATACACGGGCACGCCGACGGGCCGACAGACGGACACAGGGATACACGGACAGACGGACAGACGGACACGCGGACATGGACACACGGACAGACAGACACACGGACAAACAGACACATGGACACGGACACACGGACACGGGGCAGCGTTAGGATTTTGGGAAGGCAGAGAAGGAGCGGCCATCCCATCCCATCCCATCCCATCCCATCCCATCCCATCCCATCCCATCCCATCCCATCCCATTATCCCATCCCATCCCATCCCATTATCCCATCCCATCCCATCCCATTATCCCATCCCATCCCATCCCATTCCATTATCCCATCCCATCCCATCCCATTATCCCATCCCATCCCATCCCATCCTAAACCATCCCATTATCCCATCCCATTATCCCATTATCCCATCCCAATGGACACATCCCTCCCCAGCACAACCACCACACCCCATTATCCCACCCCAATGATGCCACAATCCCACCTCATGATCCCATCCCCATGATCCCATGATCCATTATCCCATCCCATGATCCCATCCCCATGATCCCATGTCCATTATCCCATCCCATGATCCCATCCCACAATCCCATCCCCATGATCCCATGATCCATTATCCCATCCCATGATCCCATCCCCATGATCCCATTATCCCACCCCATAACCCCATTATCCCACCTCAGTGATCCCATGATCCCATCCCATCCCATTATCCCATCCCCATGATCCCATTATCCCACCCCAGGACCCCATTACCCCACCCCAGTGACCCCATGATCCCATCCCATTATCCCATCCCAGTGACCCCATGATCCCACCACAGAACCCCATTATCCCATCCCAGTGATCCCATGATCCATGATCCCACCCCAGAACCCCATTACCCCATCCCGTTATCCCATCCCATAATCCCACCCCAGAACCCCATGATCCCTCCCATGACCCCCAGCCCCGGACCCCATTATCCCATCCCATTATCCCATCCCATAATCCCATTATCCCACCACAGAACCCCATTATCCCATCCCATAATCCCACCCCAGTGACCCCATTACCCCTCCCACGACCCCAGCCCCGGACTCCATTACCCCATCCCATTACCCCTCCCATGACCCCAGCCCGGACCCCATTATCCCACCCCATTATCCCATCCCATAATCCCACCCCAGTGACCCCATGACCCCCTCCCATGACCCCAGCCCCAGACCCCATTATCCCATCCCATGACCCCTCCCACGACCCCAGCCCCAGACCCCATTACCCCTCCCACGACCCCAGCCCGGACCCCATTATCCCACCCCATTATCCCATCCCATTATCCCATCCCATAATCCCACCCCAGTGACCCCATGACCCCCTCCCATGACCCCAGCCCCAGACCCCATTACCCCTCCCACGACCCCAGCCCCAGACCCCATTACCCCATCCCATGACCCCTCCCACGACCCCGGACCCCCCGCCCCACCTGCCGTAGCGTGTGGTGCCGCGAGGATCCCGTCCTGTTTGCCCACGCTGGGCACGGCGGGCGCGGCCGTGGGGGACAGGGCAGCCTGCTGCTGCAGCCGCTGCTCGATCTCCTGGGCAGGGAGAGGGGCTCAAAGCAGGGAATGGCACCCCAAAACCACACCCACGGAATGGCACCCCATAAACCACACCCACGGAATGGCACCCCAAAAACCACACCCCATGAAAATGGCATCCCAAACAAATCCAGGGAATGGCACCCCAAAACCAAACCCCATGGGAATGGAACCTATAAACCAAACCCCACAGGAATGGCACCCCAAAACCAAACCCCATGGGAATGGCACCCCATAAACCAAAAGCTTCACGGGAATGGCACCCCATAAACCAAACCTCATGGGAATGGCATCCCATAAACCAAACCCCACGGGAATGGCACCCCAAAAACCACACCCCACGGGAATGGCACCCCAAAACCAAACCCCACGGGAATGGCACCCCATAAACCAAACCCCACGGGAATGGCACCCCAAAAACCAAACCCCATGGGAATGGCACCCCATAAACCAAACCCCACGGGAATGGCACCCCAAAAACCACACCCACGGGAATGGCACCCCAAAAACCACACCCACGGGAATGGCACCCCATAAACCAAACCCACGGGAATGGCACCCCATAAACCACACCCCACGGGAATGGCACCCCAAAAACCACACCCACGGGAATGGCACCCCATAAACCAAACCCCACGGGAATGGCACCCCAAAAACCAAACCCCACGGGAATGGCACCCCATAAACCACACCCCATGGGAATGGCACCCCATAAACCAAACCCTACGGGAATGGCACCCCATAAACCACACCCACGGGAATGGCACCCCATAAACCAAACCCCCTGGGAATGGCATCCCATAAACCAAACCCCATGGGAATGGCATCCTGAACAAATCCAGGGAATGGCACCCCATAAACCAAACCCCACGGGAATGGCACCCCAAAATCCAAACCCCCTGGGAATGGCACCCCAAAAACTAAACCCCACGGGAATGGCACCCCAGATGGGATGAGTGGGATCGATGGGATGGGATGGGATGGGATGGGATGGGATGGGATGGGATGGGATGGGATGGGATGGGTGTTTGGGATGTTTACGATGGTTCAGGATGTTTTAGGACAGGGCTGGGCTGGCAGTTCAGGATGGTTTGGGCTGGTTTAGGATGATTTGGGCTGGCTTGGGCTGGTGTAGGATGGTTTAGGATGGGACTGGGCTGGCAGTTTGGGATGGTTTGGGATGATTTGGGCTGGCTTGGGCTGGTTTAGGATGTTTTTTGGGACACTTTAGGCTGGTCTGGCAGTTTGAGCTCCCCATCCCTCCCCACCTGCTCCTGCTGCAGCGCCTTGACGAAGGCGTTCTTGAGGCGATTCGTGTGCTCGGCCTTGAGCGCTTTCTTCTGGTTGGAGGTCTGGCACTGCTCGCACAGGATGCGGCCGCCCTTCTCCTGCTTCCAGTGCGGCGTGAAGTCCGTGCGGCACTGCGCGCACACGAAGGGCTCCACGCGCGCCGCCGCCACCACGCTCTTCCCTGGAAGGAAATACAACCTGGGTCAGCCAGGGCTGGGATATTCCCAATGGAAACACCAAAACATGGGCTGAAATCCTGAAATCTGGGCTGAAATCCTGAAATCTGGGCTGAAATCCGTGCGGCACTGCGCGCACACGAAGGGCTCCACGCGCGCCGCCGCCGGCACGCTCTTCCCTGGAAGGAAATAAAATAAAATAAAATACAGCTGGGTCAGCCAGGGCTGGGATATTCCCAATGGAATCACCAAAACATGGGCTGAAATCCTGAAATCTGGGCTGAAATCTGGGCTGAAATCCGTGCGGCACTGCGCGCACACGAACAGCTCCACGCGCGCCGCCGCCGGCACGCTCTTCCCTAAAATAAAACACAGCCTGGGTCAGCCAGGGCTGGGCTCAAACTGGGATATTCCCAATGGAATCACCAAAACATGGGCTGAAATCCTGAAATCTGGGCTGAAATCTGGGCTGAAATCCGTGCGGCACTGCGCGCACACGAAGGGCTCCACGCGCGCCGCCGCCGGCACGCTCTTCCCTGGAATAAAACACAGCCTGGGTCAGCCAGGGCTGGGCTCAAACTGGGATATTCCCAATGGAATCACAACAAACAGGGCTGAAATCCTGAAAACTGGAGTGAAATCATAAAAAAATTGGGATGAAATCTGGAAATCTGGAGTGAAATCATCAAAAAATTAGGGCGAAATCCTGAACAGGTGGATCCTGAATTTCCCTTGGAATGGGTTTGAATCCCCCCGAATCTCCCTGGAACGGGTTTGAACCTCCCAGAATGGGTTTGGATCCCCCAAATGGGTTTGAACCTCCTGGAATCCCCTGGAATTCCCCCAGAATCCCCCTGGAATAGGTTTGAACTGCCCAGAATCTCCCTGAATCCCCCAGGAATGACCTTGGCTGTCGATGACGCTCTGCACCACCTCCAATTGCAGCTGGGATCGCCCAGAATGGGTTTGAACCCCTCTGGAATGGGTTTGAACCCCCAAAGCCCCCAAACAATGACCTTGGTTGTCGATAACGCTCTGCACCCTCCCCAATTCCAGCTGGGATCACCCCAAACGGGTTTGAACCCCCAAACCCCCCAAACTCCCCCGAACAATGACCTTGGCTGTCGATAGCGCTCTGCACCACCCCCAATTCGAGCTGGGATCACCCCAAACGGGTCTGAACCCCCCAAACCCCCCCGAAATCCCCCCCCAAACAATGACCTTGGCTGTCGATGACGCTCTGCACCACCCCCAATTCCAGCTGGGATCACCCCAAACGGGTTTGAACCCCCCAAACCCCCCCCAAACTCCCCGAACACTGACCTTGGCTGTCGATGACGCTCTGCACCACCTCCTCCAGCCCCACCATGTAGATGAACTCGCTGTTGGCGGCGCTGGGCAGGAAGTGCAGCAGCGGCGCTGGCGGCTTCGGGGCGGGATCTCCAGCAGCGTCTTCTCCAGCTGCTTGCGCAGCGCCAGCTTGGCGGCCGCCTCGCGAGTTGGCGGCGTCCGAGAGCGCTGGGGCTGGGCAGGGGCGAGGGAGAGCCAGCGCCCACCGAGCCCGGCTGCATGTGCGGCGCCAGGTTCATGTAGATGGCGGAGGAGGAGGAGCGCTTGCACGGCACCGAGGAGCCCGACTGCTGCGGGAGAGGGGTCTGGGGTCAGACATGGGGGCTTAAGGGGATTTGGGGTCAGGGATTAGGGGTTTGGGGGTATTTGGGGTCAGAGGGTATTTGGGGTCAGTGATTGGGGATTTGGGGTCAGGGATTGGGGGATTTGGGGTCAGGGATTGGGAGGCGCTGGCACGGCACGGAGGAGCCCGACTGCTGCGGGAGAGGGGTTTGGGGTCAGACATGGGGGTTTGGGGTCAGACATGGGGTTTGGGGGATTTGGGGTCAGGGATTGGGGGATTTGGGGTCAGGGGATTGGGGGAGAGCTGGCACGGCACCGAGGAGCCCGACTGCTGCAGGAGAGGGGTTTGGGGTTAGGGGTTGGGGTCAGACATGGGGTTTGGGGTCAGGGTTTGGGGTCAGGGATTGGGGTTAGGGACTGGGGTTTGGGGGTCAGGGACTGGGAGTCAGGGTGGGAATTGGGGTCAAGGTGGAGCACCCGGAGCTCTGGGGGACCCAGGGCTGGGGAATTGGGAATCCCAGGAACTGCAGAGGGGAGGGTGAGAGGGTGTGGGCTTGGGGTGAAGGTCGTGCAAACTGGTATGAACTGGGACAAACTGGTACAAACAACTGGTACAAACTGGTACGAACCGGCCCACACCAGTGCCCAAACCAGTGTCCACCCAGCCCCAAGCAGTGCCCAAACTGGTACAAACCGGTAGAAAACGAGTGCAAACCGGTACAAACCGGTACAAAAACCAGTGCATAACCATCCTCAACCAGCCCACACCAGTGAAAACTGGCACAAACCAGTGCAAACCAGCCTAAACCAGTGCCCAACCCAATGAAAACTGGCCCAACCCAGTGCCCAACCAGTCCAACCCAGTGTCCAGCCAGCCCAACCCAGTGCCCAACTGGCCCACTCGAGCTCACCCCAGTGCCCAACCAGCTCACCCCAGTGCCCAATTGGCCCACCCCAGTGCCCAACTGGCTCACCCCAGTGCCCAACCAGCTCACCCCAGTGCCCAACTGGCCCACCCCAGTGCTCAACTGGCCCACCCCCAGTGCCCAACCAGTCCACTCCTAGACCACCCCAGTGCCCAACCAGCTCACCCCAGTGCCCAACTGGCCCACCCCAGTGCCCAACCAGTCCACCCTAGACCACCCCAGTGCCTAACTAGCCCACCCCAGCCCAACTTAGTGCCCAACCAGCCCAAACCAGTGAAAATTGGCCCACCCCAGTCCACCCCAGTGCCCAGCTGGCCCACCTCAGTGCCCATCCAGCCCACCCCAGTGCCTAGCTGGCCTACTCCAGCCCACCCCAGTGCCCAAGTGGCCCAACTCTGTGAAAATTGGCCCAGCCCAGTGCCCAGCCAGCCCACCCCAGTGCCCAGTGGCCCAGCCCAGTGCCCAGCCAGCCCAGCCCAGTGGCCCAGTCCAGTGCCCACCCAGCCCACCCCAGTGCCCAGCCCAGTGCCCAGTGGCCCGGCCCAGGGGACGCACCGGCTGGTAGCCGAGGGCGGGCTGACGCCGGGCGTGGAGCCGCGCACCAGGCCGGGTTTCTGCGGCCCGCGCTGGTCCTTGCAGCTGCGCCGAGGCTGGGGCGATGGCGAGCGCTGCGACATCAGCATGTGCGGCAGCGCCGGAAGCTAGCGGCCGAAGCGGATCACGCTGTGACCCTCGCGGGGAGAGAGACGTCAGGGACGGGAATGGGAAGCAGGGAACGGGGATGGGAATGGGATCAGGATCATGCTGTGACCCTGCAGAGAGAGAAAACGTCAGGAGCGGGATTGGGAGCGGGAACGGGAATGGGAATGGGAATGGGATCGGGATCACGCTGTGACCCTGCGGGAGAGAGAGCGTCAGGGGCGGGAATGGGAAGCAGGAAACGGGAATGGGAATGGGATTGGGAATGGGAATGGGAAATGGGGAATGGGATCAGGATCACGCTGTGACCCTGCGGGAGACAGAGAAAACGTCAGGGACGGGATTGGGAATGGGAATGGGAATGGGAATGGGAATGGGAATGGGAACGGGAATGGGAAATGGGAATGGGAAATGGGAATGGGGATGAGAATGGGAATGGGAATGGGATCAGGATCACGCTGTGACCCTGCGGAGAGACAGAGAAACGTCAGGGACGGGAATGGGAATGGGAACGGGAATGGGAATGGGAATGGGATCAGGATCACACTGTGACCCTAGCGGGAGACAGAGAAACGTCAGGGAATGGGATTGGGAACGGGAACCGAGGAATGGGAATGGGAATGGGGAATGGGATCAGGATCACGCTGTGACCCTCGCGGGGAGAGAGACGTCAGGGACGGGAATGGGAACGGGAACG
Source organism: Luscinia luscinia (assembly GCA_034336685.1). Lineage (NCBI taxonomy): Eukaryota > Metazoa > Chordata > Aves > Passeriformes > Muscicapidae > Luscinia > Luscinia luscinia. The sequence continues at coordinate 13,440 of JAKWBO010000682.1, read as the reverse complement.
GGGATGGGAATGGGGATGGGGATGGGAATGGGAGTGGGAATGGGATCAGGATCACGCTGTGACCCCTGCTGCGGGAGAGAAAACGTCAGGGACGGGATTGGGAATGGGAATGGGAATGGGAATGGGATCAGGATCACACTGTGACCCTACAGAGAGAGAGACGTCAGGGACGGGAATGGGGACGGGAATGGGAACGGGAATGGGAATGGGGATGGGATCAGGATCACGCTGTGACCCTGCCGGAGAGAGAAAAGCGTCAGGGACGGGATTGGGAACGGGAATGGGAATGGGGATGGGATCAGGATCACGCTGTGACCCTGCGGGGAGAGAGAGCGTCAGGGACGGGATTGGGAAGCGGGAAGCGGGAATGGGAATGGGATCAGGATCACGCTGTGACCCTGCGGGAGAGAGACGTCAGGGACGGGATTGGGAATGGGAATGGGAATGGGAATGGGAATGGGGAAATGGGAATGGGAAATGGGAATGGGGATGTGGGAACGGGGATGTGGGAGCGGGGATGGGGATGGGGATGGGGATGGGAATGGGGAATGGAGAATGGGAATGGGAATGGGAAATGGGAATGGGAATGGAGAATGGGAATGGGAATGGGAATGGGAAATGGGGAATGGGAATGGGATCAGGATCACGCTGTGACCCTGCGGAGAGACAGAGAAACGTCAGGGACGGGAATGGGAATGGGAACGGGAATGGGAATGGGAATGGGATCAGGATCACACTGTGACCCCGCGGGGAGACAGAGAAACGTCAGGGAATGGGATTGGGAACGGGAACGGGAATGGGAATGGGAATGGGGAATGGGATCAGGATCACGCTGTGACCCTGCGGGAGAGAGACGTCAGGGACGGGAATGGGAACGGGAACGGGGATGGGAATGGGGATGGGGATGGGAATGGGAGTGGGGAATGGGATCAGGATCACGCTGTGACCCTGCTGGGAGAGAACGTCAGGGACGGGATTGGGAATGGGAATGGGAATGGGAATGGGATCAGGGATCACACTGTGACCCTACAGAGAGAGAGCGCCAGGGACGGGAATGGGGACGGGAATGGGAACGGGAATGGGAATGGGGATGGGATCAGGATCACGCTGTGACCCCGCGGAGAGAGAAACGTCAGGGACGGGATTGGGAACGGAATGGGAATGGGGATGGGATCAGGATCACGCTGTGACCCTGCGCGGGGAGAGAGACGTCAGGGACGGGATTGGGAACGGGAACGGGAATGGGAATGGGATCAGGATCACGCTGTGACCCTCGCGGGAGAGAGACGTCAGGGACGGGATTGGGAACGGGAATGGGAATGGGAATGGGATCAGGATCACGCTGTGACCCTGCGGGAGAGAAACATCAGGGACGGGAATGGGAATGGGAATGGGAATGGGAATGGGAATGGGAATGGGAAATGGGAATGGGAAATGGGAATGGGGATGTGGGAACGGGGATGTGGGAACGGGGATGGGGATGGGGATGGGGATGGGAATGGGGAATGGAGAATGGGAATGGGAAATGGGGAATGGGAATGGAGAATGGGAATGGGAATGGGAATGGGAAATGGGGAATGGGAATGGGATCAGGATCACGCTGTGACCCTGCGGGGAGACAGAGAAACGTCAGGGAACGGGATTGGGAAATGGGAATGGGAATGGGAATGGGAATGGGAATGGGAATGGGGATGGGAATGGGGATGGGAATGGGGATGGGGATGGGAATGGGATTGGGAAATGGGAATGGGAATGGGAATGGGAATGGGAATGGGATCAGGATCACGCTGTGACCCTGCGGAGAGACAGAGAAACGTCAGGGACGGGAATGGGAATGGGAACGGGAATGGGATTGGGAAATGGGAATGGGAAATGGGAATGGGGATGGGAATGGGATCAGGATCATGCTGTGACCCTGCGGAGAGAGAAACGTCAGGGATGGGAATGGGAACGGGAACGGGAATGGGAATAGGATCGGGATCACGCTGTGACCCTACAGAGAGAGAGAAAACGTCAGGAACGGGAATGGGAACGGGAATGGGGAATGGGAATGGAAATGGGGAATGGGAATGGGAATTGGGAATGTGATCAGGGAACAGGATCATCCCAGGAACCAGCACACAGTGACCCCAAGCCTCCCCCCAGGGCTCCCTGAGCTCAGGGACTGAACCAAGGACAATGAGGGGAGCGTGGAGTGCTGGCTCCCTGATCCATGGAATTGCTGCTTATCCAGAACCCCAGCCAATGCCCCAAATCCCTGCTTTTCCTGGGTTTTACAGGATCAGGGCCCTTTCCCCAGCCCTGCTTCCCACAGGAGGCTGGAGCTGCTCCATGGCCAAGGACAGCAGCAGAAATCCATGGATTTTCTTCCTTTTCAGCAAGGCTGCAGCCTTGGAGAATTCCCACCATCCTCATCCCACTCCAGCTGGGATTCTCAGGCTCGTGGAACATGCAGCTCCACAACCTAACTCCTGACAAACCCAAATCCCACCCCAGGCACCGGGAATGGCAGGAAATCCCCTTGAAAAAAGGGGAGAAAAGTGATCCATGCATCCAGCCAGGCTGGCATTTTCCAGGAAAAGCGGGAATGCTCACCTGCAATGTCCTTAAATTCTGCGGCTCCACGCCCTGGGCCCCGGGCCGGGAGGGGATTTTGGACAGGCCCTGCTGTCCCACGTGGGCGGGGGACGGCTGCACGATGGAGGCGGCGTTCTGCACCACGGGGGTCTGGGGGGAGAGGGGTCAGAGCTGGGCAATGCAGGGGCAGAACCCCTGGGTCTGTCACCCCAGGGAGGGAATCCCACAGGGTGACACCCCACAGGGTGTTGGGTTGATGTGGCCAGAAATGTGGATTCTGTCCCCAGCTGTTAAACCAGGTGGGGCAGTGACCCTTATCTCCTGGCACATATTATCTGCTCATGGGCCATTGTTAAAAACCAGCTGGGGCAATGATCTTTATATTTCCCACAGCCCATCCTCCCTCCAGGAGATATCTCCTATTAATGGCCCATTGTTAAAAACTGGGTGTGGCAGTGATCCTATCTCTGTGGGAGTATCTCCTGTTAATGGGCCATTGTTAAAAACCAGCTGGAGCAATCATTTTTATCTTTCCCACAGCCCATCCTCCCTCCAGGAGATATCTCCTGTTCATGGCCATTGAGTCCCAGGAGGGAGGGGGGTTTACATTCTCCATTTCAAAGAGAAGCTCCTGCCTTTTTTGGCAAACCAGCCCTCACCTTCTGCACCACGTTCTCCTTCTGCAGCTGGCTCTGCCGCAGCTTCTTGAGCAGCACCAGCCGCGCCTCCTCCAGCCGCAGCTCGTCCCGCAGCTGCTTGATCAGCTGCTGCCTCTCCTCCAGGCTCTTCCCCTGGAGAACACCGGGAGAACACCGGGAGAACACCGGGAGAACACCGGGAGAACGTCAGCAGGGCAGCGGGGGGAGCAGGATCCACGCGGGAGTAATTGGAAATAAGCAGGGGGTTGACCCAAACCCTCCCCCAGCCCCACCCCGAGCCCTCCCCGGGACAGAATTGCCGATTTTCACCTTGAACATCTCCAGGTTGGCCGCCTTGAGCCGCTCCTCCATGCGGGAGCTGGAGCGGGGGCTGGAGGCCTCGTTGTCCGACAGCACGATGATGTCGGGGGACGGCGTCAGGCGGCCCCGGTCCTGCTCACTGCGGGGGGACAGAGGGGCTCTGAGCCAGGAGACAGGGACAGCAGGGTCCAGAGAGAGGGACTGGGGGAGCAGGATCCTAAATAGTGGGACTGGGGCAGCAGGGTCCTAAAAAGTGGGAGTGGGGGAGCAGGATCCCAGAGAGTGGGACTGGGGGAGCAGGATCCCAAAAAGTGGGAGTGGGGCAGCAGGGTCCTAAAAAGTGAGATTTGGGGAGCAGAATCCTAAAAAGTGGGATTGGAGGAGAGGATCCTAGAAAGTGGGAGTGGGGGAGCAGGATGCTAAATAGTGGAATCTGGGGAGCAGGATCAAAAAAAGTGGGACTGGGGGAGCAGGATCCCAAAAAGTGGGACTGGGGAAGAAGCCCCCAACTAAGTGCACCCAAACCCAAATCTACTGGAAAAACTCATTCCATAGAGGAAAACCTGCAGGAATATCCAGCTGATCCATGAGAGGGACTGGAAAACAAAAGGAGCAGCAGGGGAAAGAAATAAATCAGAAATCAGTGGTGGAATCCAGAGGGACCATCCAAGGAAATCCCTTTGCTGTCCTGGATTTCACAGCTGCTGCTGAGAGCCCGGGGAAAGTGAGGGATAATCCACGTGGAGCACTGGGAACGCTGGGCTCAGGGGTAATTCCAGCCCCCTGGAAGCTCCTTGCACTGAGGGGAGGCCGTGGAATCTGGAATTTCTCATCCCAAACTTTGGGGCTCTGGACACCCAGCAGGGAGCTCGGAGCTGAATCCCAGGGTGGGAGCATGCTCAGAGCTGGCATTGCCTTCAATCCCAAACACTCCAGCTGCTTCTGTGCATCTCCCAAAGCACCAGGGCACAGAATTCCAGCAGAGAAATCCCAGAGCATCCCAAGGAGAAGGAGCCAGCAAACCGAGCTGCATCCCAGAGCTCCATCCCGAGGGATCCCGGGCTCTCCTGGGTGAGTGAGGGCTGTCCCTGGGCTCCTGGGAGAATTCTGCAGGAGGATAATCCAGGCTGGATGGCTGACATTCCACAAGGCAGAGCCAGAGCCCAAGTCCAAGAGGGAAAACCCATCGGTGAGGAACCAGCAGCTGTGGGATTTCCTCTGGCCGGGGAGGAGCAGAATTCCAACTGGAGCAGCAGAGGTGAGGAGATGCAGAGCACATTCCCAAGGAAAATCCAGGAAGATGAGACACTCCCAGTCTCACTTCTCTCTTAGAGAGCAGAACATTCCCACTTTTTTCCAGGGCTGGTTTCCTGATCCAGGCGTCCGTGCCCGATGCTGGTGACCTCCCATTGCAAGTATCCAAGAGTTGCTCTGAGGATGCAGCAGGACCCTCCAGGGACACCTCCCACCATCCTGGGCTGCTCCAAGCCTGCTCCAGCGCGGCCTGGGACACTTCCACTTCCTGCTCCTCCCCACTGCTCTCAGCATCACCACAGGGGTCCCCAAACCCCCAAACCCCGCTGAGCTCCCCCCAGCCCGGGCTCCCAGCACCCACCTCCTCCTGGCGCTCATGTCCACGGGCTCGTCGTTGATGTTCTCCTTGCCGGGCCGCGCCGCGCCGCGCCCGTCGCCGTGGGGCCGCAGGCTCCCGTTGAGCTTCTCCTCGTAGCCCTTGAGCGCGTCCGGCTTCACGGGCAGCTCGTGGGGCACCTCCAGCCCCGCCAGGTCCTTGCGCTTGAGCAGCGCCAGCATCTTGAGGCGCTCCATGGCCTCGTGCCCCTCCATCTTGAGCCGCTTGGCCAGCACGTCCTCGCGCTCCTCGGCCGGCTCCAGGCCGCGCTTGAGCAGGTTCAGGCGCAGCGCGTCCTCGGCCATGCGGTCCATCCTGGGGACAGGGACAGTGTGAGTGACCAGGGATGGGGACAGTGTGAGTGACAGGAGTCCCCAGGGGACAGGGACAGTGACAGTGTCAGTGACCAGGATCGCTTCCAGGCCGCGCTTGAGCAGGTTCAGGCGCAGCGCGTCCTCGGCCATGCGGTCCATCCTGGGGACAGGACAGGGACAGTGTGAGTGACCAGGGGTGGGGACAGTGTGAGTGACCAGGGATGGGGACAGTGTGAGTGACAGGAGTCCCCAGGGGACAGGGACAAGGAGCCCCCAGGGGACAGGGACAAGGAGCCCCCAGGATCGCTCCAGGCCGCGCTTGAGCAGGTTCAGGCACAGCGCGTCCTCGGCCATGCGGTCCATCCTGGGGACAGGGACACTGTGAGCAGCCAGGATTGCTCCTGGGGACAGGGATGGGGACAGTGTGAGTGACCAGGGATGGGGACAGTGTGAGTGACCAGGATTGCTCCTGGGGACAGGGACAGTGACCAGGAGCCCCCAGGATCACCCCTGGGGACAGGGACAGGAACAGTGTCAGCAACCAGGATCACTCCTGGGGACAGGGACAGTGTCAGTGAGCAGGAACCCCCCAGGATCACCCCTGGGGACAGGGACAGGAACAGTGTCAGTGACCAGGAGCCCCCAGGATCACTCCTGGGGACACGGACAGGGACAGTGTCAGTGAGCAGGAGCCCCCAGGATCACTCCTGGGGACAGGGACAGGGACAGTGTCAGTGAGCAGGAGCCCCCAGGATCGCTCCTGGGGACAGGGACAGGGACAGTGTCAGTGAGCAGGAGCCCCCAGGATCACTCCTGAGCTCAGCTCAGCTGCCTCAGGGAGCTCCAATCTTCTCATGGAGCTCCAAGGCCGTGGGGAGCTCTAACCCCATGGAGCTCCGACCTGCTGGAGGGCTCTGAACTCCTCATGGAGCTCCAAACCCACAGAGAACTCCAATCTCACAGAGCTCCCACCCTGGGGAAAACTCCAACCACGCAGAGCTCCAGTCTCCCCAGTCCCCACCCAGACCAGGAGCTTCCCCCTCCTGAAATCCCTGAGAACAGCAGCCCTGGAAATGCAGGAAATCAGTGAGGAAGAGGAGCTGGATGAAGGCCCCGGAAATGCAGGAAATCAGGAGGAAGAGGAGGTGGAGGAAGGCCCCAGAGCACCAGGGAATCAGGAGGAAGAGCAGCTGGAGGAAGCCCCAGGGGTCCCGGAGCACCAGGGAATCAGGAGGAAGAGGAGCTGGATGAAGGCCCTGGAAATGCAGGGAATCAGGAGGAAGAGGAGCTGGATGAAGGCCCCAGAGCACCAGGGAATCAGGAGGAAGAGGAGCTGGATGAAGGCCCCAGAGCACCAGGGAATCAGGAGGAAGAGGAGCTGGATGAAGGCCCCAGAGCACCAGGGAATCAGGAGGAAGAGGAGCTGGAGGAAGCCCCAGGGGTCCCGGAGCACCAGGGAATCAGGAGGAAGAGGAGCAGGATGAAGGCCCTAGAACACCAGGGAATCAGGAGGAAGAGCAGCTGGAGGAAGCCCCAGGGTCCCGGAGCACCAGGAAATCAGGAGGAAGAGGAGATTGGATGAAGGCCCTGGAAATGCAGGGAATCAGTGAGGAAGAGGAGCTGGATGAAGGCCCTAGAACACCAGGACATCAGTGAGGAAGAGGAGCTGGAGGAAGACCCAGGAGCACCAGGGAATCAGGAGGAAGAGGAGCTGGAGGAAGGCCCCGGAGCACCAGGGAATCAGGAGGAAGAGGAGCAGGATGAAGCCCCAGGGGTCCCAGAGCACCAGGGAATCAGGAGGAAGAGGAGCTGGAGGAAGCCCCAGGGGTCCCGGAGCACCAGGACATCCCCAGCGCTGCTCCTCCAGGGCGGGTCCGTCCCCGCCCTCCCAGCCGAGCTCCAGGTGCAGGAATTGCCCTCTGGAGACCAGGGAGCCCATCCCAGCCCCGGGGCCCATCCCTGCCCCATCCCGGGCTGATAAGGAACCAGCTCAACAAAGAGCCAGGGCAGCTCCACCTGGAACCAGCTGGGCGAGTCCTGGGCTCGGAGCGGGGCTGGGACCCGGCGCACACCCGGGAGGAGCTGGGGGGTCACGGGGGGCTCGGTGCAGGGGACACGGTGTCTGTGCCGGCACCGGGAGCTGCTCCACGCCCGGGACAAACCCTCCTTTAGCGCTGGGACAAAGCTGCCCCGAGCCCAAGGAGCAGCCTCGGATCCCGCAGGGACACAGTGACACATCCCTGGAGCCGGCGCGTGAGCGCAGACACGGGAGCAGCAGGAAACCCCAAAAGCGATCCCAAAACCAGCCCTCCCTCCCCTCCCGCGCTGCCGCCCCTCGGCACGTCCCTGGCTCTCCCCGGCAAGCCGGGACAGGCCGGAGCTGCGGCCGCCCCCGCCCCGCAGCGCTGCCCCCGGGGCGGGGGATGCTCCAGACGCGCCGGGGCCGGCGCCAGGCAGCGCCTGGAGAAACGCCAGGACCGGGAGACACCGGCAGCGGGACGGCAGCGGGACCGGCATCCCGCTGGAGCCAGCGCCTCGTGCTCCGCAGGATCCCGCAGGAACTTGGGGATGTCCTCCCAGCCCTCCCCTCTGCCATCCCAAACAAACCCCGGCGCCTCCCCACTGTTTCATCCGCTCCAGAGGTTTTCCAGGCTCAGCCAGACCCAGTGAAAGTGAAATCGGGATTCGGTCTGGAACGGGGGAAGGGGAGGCCCCTGTTCCAGGCAGAAATCCGCAGCAAGGAGCAGGAACGGCTCCAGCCCCGGGGCTCATCCCAAACCCAAACCCAAACCCAAACCCAAACCCAAACCGGATCGTCCGGCCCCGCCGGCCTCAGGCACAGCCCCGGGGACCCAGCACGTCCCGGGCACAGCCTCGGCCTCTCCCTGCAGCTGCAGCTCCAGGAATCCTCCTGGGAAACAGGAGCTGAGTCCGTGGATCCAACCGGGATCACACAGGGGCAGAGCCGAAATTCCCGAGTGGGATCAGCAGGGTGGCCGTGGAGCTCTCCAGGAATCCCAGACAGTGATGGGGATCCCCAAATTCCCCTCTGTGCCTCCCCTGGGCACGTTCCTGCCTCCCCTGGCCCCGTTTTCTGTGGGTATTGCATGTGCTGCCCACAGGGAAAAAAAAATCCGACCAAAAAATAAAAATCAAAACCTCAGCGAGAGGATTTGAAAGGCCAAGAGAAGGAATATTGCAGGGAGAAGTGGGAATATCCAGGGAGAGATGCAGCCAGGAGGGAAAATATCCCGGGATTTATCTGATGGAATCCAGAACCAGGAGCTGGCAGCAGCACGAGATGATTCCAGGGGGTTCACCCAGGGAGCTCCCAGCCCCTCCCAGCCTCCCTGGAGGGTCTTCAGTCCAGGCCAGCCCCAGTCCAGGCCTTGGACCCTCTGGGGCTCAGGGAGGGGTTGGGATTCCTGATCCACCAGGAACAATCCTTAATCCACCAGGAACGATCTCTGATCCACCAGGAACAATCCCTGATCCATCAAAACGATCCCTGATCCCCCAGGGACAATCCCTGATCCCCCAGAACAATCCCTGATCCATCAAAACGATTCCTGATCCACCAGGAACAATCTCTGATCCATCACAACAACCTCTGATCCCCCAGAATGATCCCTGATCCCCCAGAACGATCCCTGATCCCCCAGAACTAACAGGGAACATCCATCCCCAGAGCCAAGAGCTCCAGCACATCTCAGCACCCCAAACCCAGCACATCACTGGGACAGCAGACTGGTATCAAATAAAATAAAATAAAAGGGAGTAAAATCAGTTTAAACCCATTGAAAGCCCCGTTTTCCCGGGCAGGGAACACAAAATGCTCTGGCTCCCGGGGCCAGCACTCCCCAGGAAAAGGAGGCACAACAACCTAAAAAGGTAATTGGGGTTTAACGGCCCGGGAAGGAAAAAGGAAAAAAAACAAAAGTGAGCTGCTGCTGCAGGGCTTGGGAGGCTGGGGGGCTCCTGGAGGTTTTCTCCAGAGCAGGATCTAAAGGAAAATCCTAAAAACGGCCCCGGGAGGGGAAGGGAACGGAAGCTGATGGGAGATTTGGGAAGATGAAGGGAGCAGGCAGGGGGATGTGGCACAGTGGGAATTCCTGTGGAAAAACTGCTCCAGGAGTTCTGCTGCTCCTGCCCCGGGTGCCAGCGTGGGGACAGAGAGCTGTCCCTGCCCCAGCACGCCAGTCCCAGAGCCTGGGTATCCCAAAATTCCAGATATCCCAGAGACTGGGTATCCCAAAATTCCAGATATCCCAGAGCCTGGGTATCCCAAAATTCAGATATCCCAGAGCCTGGACCTCCAAAATTCCAGATATCCCAGAGACTGGGTATCCCAAAATTCAGATATCCCAGAGACTGGATATCCCAAAATTCCAGATATCCCAGAGCCTGGGTATCCCAAAATTCCAGATATCACAGAGACTGGATATCCCAAAATTCCAGATATCCCAGAGCCTGGGTATCCCAAAATTCCAGATATCACAGAGACTGGATATCCCAAAATTCCAGATATCCCAGAGACTGGGTATCCCAAAATTCCAGATATCCCAGAGACTGGATATCCCAAAATTCCAGATATCCCAGGGCCTGGGTATCCCAAAATTCCAGATATCCCAGAGACTGGATATCCCAAAATTCCAGATATCCCAGAGACTGGGTATCCCAAAATTCCAGATATCCCAGAGCCTGGGTATCCCAAAATTCCAGATATCCCAGAGCCTGGAGCCTCCAAAATTCAGATCCCACAGAGCCTGGATCACCCTGATTCCAGATTTCTCAGAGCCTGAATCCCCCGAAATTCCACATCTCACAGAGCCTGGACCTCCAAAAATTCCACATTTCTCAGAGCCTAGACCTCCAAAATACCACTTTTCACAGAGTCTGGACCTCCAAAATTCCACATCTCATAGAGCCTGGACCTCCAAAATTCCAGATCTCCCAGAGCCTGGACCTCCAAAATTCCAGATCTCCCAGAGCCTGGACCTCCAAAAATTCCACATCTCACAGAACCTGAATCACCCTGATTCTGGATTTCCCAGAGCCTGGATCCCCCAAAATTCCACATCTCACAGAGCCTGGACCTCCAAAAATTCTACATCTCATAGAGCCTGGACCTCCAAAATTCCACTTTTCACAGCCTGGACTTCCCAAAATTCTGGATCACCCAGAGCCTGGATCCCCCAATTCCACATCCCCGCCACCAGCCTGGATTCTGCAGCTCCCTGTGAAGCACACAGCCAAGGATGGGAAGCAGGAAAAGCAGCAGAGGAGGAAATTGCTCCCTCCCAAGCAGTGCTTCCCCTCCCTCCTGTGTCTGAGCTCTCACCCAACTCTCGGGAGCAGGGAATTCCAGCAGTTCTGGGAATTCCAGAAACCACTTTTATACCCTGAAATACAGGGGAGAAAAAAACTCCACAAAGTCTGAGAGATCCAGGGGATGGGAAAGCAGCTGGAAAACGCTCCAGGGAAATCAAAGGGAATAAAAATGGGATGGGATGGGATGGGATGGGATGGGATGGGATGGGATGGGATGGGATGGGATGGGATGGGATGGGATGGGATGGGATGGGATGGGATGGGATGGGATGGGATGGGATGGGATGGGATGGGATGGGATAGGATGGGATGGGATCCAGGGATAGGATCCAGGGATGGGATACAGGGATGGGATCCAGGGATGGGATCCAGGGATGGGATGGGATGGGATAATGGGATACAGGGATGGGATCCAGGGATGGGATGGGATGGGATGCACAGGTTGGGATGGGATGGAATGCTCAGGATGGGATGGGATGGGATGGGACGGGCACAGGATGGAATGCTCAGGATGGGATGGGATGCTCAGGATGGGATGGGATGGGATGGGATGGGATGGATGGGATGGGATTTATGGGATGCTCAGGATGGGATGGGATGGGATGGGATCCATGGGATGCTCAGGATGGGATGGGATGGGATCCATGGGATGCTGGGGATGGGATGGGATGGGATCCATGGGATGGGATGGGATGCTCAGGATGGGATGGGATGGGATCCATGGGATGCTGGGGATGGGATGGGAGGTGGGCAGGAGCTGCCCCAGCCCCCTCCCCATCCGGGATGACGCACACTTCCCCTGCCCAGCTCCTTACATAACCCTGCCCGATTTCCTGGGCCGCGGGCGCTGCCTTTGTGCCCGGAGCAGCGACCCACCACTCAACCATGCGCATCCCTCAGCGCCCCGCGGGGCCGAGCAGCCCGGCAGCGATTCCTGCCGGGGGGCGCGGGCAGGGCAGGGAGAGGGGGCTCCACTCCCACCCCAGCAATCCCAGCACGGGCGCTCCTTCCCTAAACCCCCAAACACATCCCGCCGCCGCCAGCGCGGCCGGTACTCACAGGTCCCGTCCCCGCGGCGCTGGGCAGCGGCTCGGCGGCGCTCGGGGCGGGGGCCGGGGTGGCGCCGGGCCCGCGGCCCCATCGCCCGCCGAGCCGCCGCCGCCGGAGCCGGAGCCGCGCTCGAGCGGGCCCTTCGCTGCCAATCATGCGCGTTCTGTTTTATTAAACAAAAGAAAAGGGGGATGCTGACTTTTTTCCCATGATGCCTCGCGGGGCAGGGAAAAGAGAAGGGAAAAAACCGAGAATTAAAAAAATTGGAACGAAAAAATTTTTTTCTTTTTTTTTTCTCTTTTTTTTTTTTTTAAATCCAGTCGCGACCGGTTTGGCATCTCGCGACATGGATTTTTTTGGGGGTGGTGTTAATTTTTTCCTGGGATTTCGGCCGCCCCCTCCCCCGCTGCTGGCCCCCGCCAAACTTTGTCTTCATTCATGGAAGCTCCTTCCCTCCCTGGAATTTTAACTGTTTCCCTCCCAAAACAAGGCTCGGAGCCGGGATCCGCCCCTCCGCGCCCAAAAACGCGGCCCGGGGCTGGGAGCAGCAGCCCGGGATGGCAGAGGATGAGAAGGATCCGGGATTGAGCAAAGGGATCTGGGAATGGGACCTGAGATCCCAGGGAATGAGCAAAGGGATCCCAGGGAATGGGCAAAGGGATCCCAGGAATGGGCAAAGGGATCCTGGAATGAGCAAAGGGATCCTGGAATGAGCAAAGGGATCCTGGAATGAGCAAAGGGATCCTGGAATGAGCAAAGGGATCCTGGAATGAGCAAAGGGATCCCAGGGAATGGGCAAAGGATCCCAGGGAATGGGCAAGGGATCCTGGAATGAGCAAAGGATCCTGGAATGGGCAATGGGATCCTGGAATGGGCAAAGGGATCCCAGGGAATGGGCAAAGGGATCCTGGAATGAGCAAAGGGATCCCAGGGAATGGGCAAAGGGATCCTGGAATGGGCAAAGGGATCCCAGGGAATGGGCAAAGGGATCCTGGAATGGGCAAAGGGATCCTGGAATGGGCAAAGGGATCCCAGGAGATGGACAATCCAGGGATAGAGAATCCCAGGGATGGAGAATCCAAGGAATGCAGAATCCAGGGATGGAGAATCCCAGGGATGGAGAATCCCAGGGATGGAGAATTCAAGGGATGGAGAATCCAGGGATGGAGAATCCCAGGGATGCAGAATCCATAGAATGGAGAATCCCAGGGATGGACAATCCAGGGATGGACAATCCAGGGATGCAGAATCCAGGGATGGACAATCCCAGGGATGGAGAATCCCAAGGATGGAGAATCCAGGGATGGAGAATTCAGGGATGGACAATCCCAGGGATGCAAAATCCAGGGATGGAGAATTCAGGGATGGACAATCCCAGGGATGCAAAATCCAGGGATGGAGAATTCAGGGATGGACAATCCCAGGGATGCAGAATCCAGGGATGGAGAATCCCAGGGATGCAGAATTCAGGGATGCAGAATCCCAGGGATGCAGAATCCAGGGATGGACAATCCCAGGGATGCAGAATTCAGGGATGCAGAATCCCAGGGATGCAGAATCCCAGGGATGGACAATCCCA